>QFEQ01000649.1:0-15785 GCA_003316335.1 Hemileccinum impolitum
AACACTTGAATAGGACTGTCAGAAGCTGGTCCACGCTGCGTACCCCCTTTTTTGTTTATGACTCATACTAAGTGGCTCGAATGCATCAAAGTTCAAAGAGAAGCCACTGCATTAGCATTCTACCGTCTTAACGTAAGAGACCATACCCCGACACCTCCACAAGAACCATCCCCTGCTCCATCAGTCGATCCGAACGACCATACACCAGAACCCAAAGATACCAACGGACTGTACCTAAGGAGAAAGAGAATCCCTTGAGTTAAAAAGGCTCAACACCCCAAGTATATCTGACCCGTCAAAGAATACCCTGAAGACTGACGTGTCCTCCATCCTCATTCTCAGATCGTCAAACTGGCTCATTATCAGTGAATCCCCAGAGTCTGTTTGGAAGATAACGGACAGTAAGGATGTCTGGTAATCAGCTATGGGACGACTTATCAAAACAAATGATGCTCATGGCCGCAGCCATGCAAACCTTGATTCAGAATCAGATGACAACTCCCTCCTCCTCCTCAAATGCATACAAGGTGTTCGCTGATCCTGGCACCTGGGACGGTGATCGAAACAAGTTCTGCATCTGGTGGACAAAGATAGGTGCATGGGTCGACTGTCAAACCAACCTCAATGACCACCAACGAACAATCACCATCCTCCTTCAAATGAACGGATGAGCTGCCGACTTCGCTCGAGTTACCATCGAACAGTACCCTGTCAAAGGCCTTTGGCCAACCTGGAAGATACTCAAAGAGTATATCGAGAAACACTTCCGGATTGATGTACTGAAGGTAGAAGTGTATAAAAAGTTGGTTGCACTAAGACAAGGGTCCCTCCCCATAGAGGTGTACACATAGCAGTTCAACTTGTTGCAGATCGATGCAGAAATGGAGCCAGGCATAGCACTTCAGCTGTACAAGGAAAGCATCAACTACAACATCTACTTGCAAGTCTGCCTTTGCTGCCCTGCCATAAAAGAAGATCTCGAGACATGGGAAGACACCGCTAATGAGATCGGAAAAATGTTCCACCGTATCAAACTCGAATGAAGCAAGACGAGTTTCATTGCTCGTAATCAGTATTGCTCAGAACCTCAGTTTACAGTGATCGGCACACAACCGGGTCAAGGGGCCCCAATGCAGAACATCCGCGCTGTCCAAAACCCACCTCGGGTTGACAATCAAGACTGCTATAATTGTGGCAAAAAGGGTCACATCTCTCAAAACTGCAAAGAACCCCGAAAGCCCTGACAACGACTGTCTTTTGACCCCATGACTGGGAAAACAATTTATCCGCCTCACCCAAATCGAGAAATACCACTTGCTCCCTCAATGGCCATTGCCTCTGTCGCAGCCGACTCCTCCTCCTCCTCCTCCTCATCCCACCATTCCTGCACTTTGTTATAGTTCGGGCATGCATACACCCTATTTTTCACTTTTACCTTTCACTCATATGCTTGCATCACTGAGCAACGTTTACTTAGTCGATTTCTACTCCCAAAGTCACATGACCCAGTGCACGTGACCGCAGGAACATTCACATGACTCGAGGCTAGAACTATGATGTCATCGATGACATCATACCTCATGTTCCCTTATCTGTTCATACGTTCATCTCCGTCTTTCTTCTTTTTGTTCCAGAACATTCTTCGTCTCTTATCTTTACCTACCCTAAAGCTAATTCGGACTCAGACACCTGCCCTAAGGTAGTCACTCATCGTATATAAACCCTCCCTGTAATTCCCTCCTACCTTAGTCCTATTCACTTTGTTCCACCCACCTCAACCGGTGCCTGCAACTCAGTGATACCACTCTTCCCTTCCTCTGCCAGCCTAGCCCTCTGCCAAGGGGCCATCTATGCTATATCGTATCTTGTCTATCGCCATACCGATATTCAACTTGGTGCTCATCATACTCGTCGACATCAACACCACCTACCATCGTCTCCTTGTATCCGTGTTCCTAGTCAAACCAATTGCCATTGCAGTCCATAACACACTTCGTCAGTACCAGACTGGCAAAACGAAGAAGTGCAGGCATACTATTTCAATCTGTTTATGACAAGGGCTCGACACCTCGCAGCAGAAGGGCTGAAGGGAAAAGAGCCAGCCAAGTAGATCCGGGGGATACCTATTCAGCTAAGAACAATAATTTTCTTTCTTCAATTCCATTTTCCCTTTCTTCTCCAAACCATTTCTCTTGTCTCGAGATCAAAGGAGAGTCAGATATCCTTGATATAGCCTCACGGGCTGACGGAACTGACAAAACTTCATCGAAAATCACTTCTACATCCTTTGATATAGCTTTTGAAGCTGAATGGATCGTTCAAGATGATTCTTACGATAGTTTTCCTTATGGACTTACTTCCGAAAGGGCGTCTCATTTGAGCATGGCACTGGAAAATAATAGTGCGCTTAATTCCCTGTTAAAAGAACAATCATCTCGAATTTCTTCCTATAAATCCCCCCAAGCCTCATTCTCTCATCAGAAGCCCGATGCCTCTCAAGGAGGCGAATTTGATATTAACACTGATGTCTATTTTCAGGATAAAAAAGAAAACTGGACATTCCATACTACTTTGTCGCTCCTCAATTCTGGAGCAGTTCAAATGTTTGTCGACAAACATTGGGTAACAGAATTGGGGATCATGACTTACCCCTTATCCAACCCAATGAATGTCACAAATGCAGATGGATCTTCTTCCAAGCATGGAATGATCCATGAGTACATTTCCATCGTTCTTTCTTATAACGGACATACCAAAGGTGTGGATGCGCTAGTTGCAACCCTGGGATCTCACAAAGTGATCCTGGGATATGATTGGTTTTATCGTCACAATCTGCTCATCGATTGGGTAGCCAAAACTGTAACCTTTAACAGATGCACCAAACATTGCAAGGCAAACCAAACAAAGCAATGGGTTCCAGTACGCACCATTGAAGAAGGACTTGCGGAAAAAGTTCCAAAACAATACCACGAATTCCTCGATGTCTTCAGTAAGGAGGAATCAAAGCGAATGCCAGTTCACAAACCTTGGGACCATGCTATTGACCTTAAAACCGACTTCATTCCAAAAAAGGGACGAGTAATTCCTCTTTCGGACACCGAAATTGAAGAGGTCCGGAACTTTATCTCCTCCGAACAAGAAAAGGGTTATATTCGCCCCTCCAAATCTCCTCAAATGGCTCCCATCTTCTTTATTCTGAAAAAGACCAGTGAAAAACAACTGGTCATGGATTACCATTATCTAAATGAGGGAACAGTAAAAAACTCCTATCCCTTACCACTCATTTCTTCCCTTGTAGATCGATTGAAAGGTGCCAACAAGTTTACTTGTCTTGATCTCTGTTGGGGATACAACAATGTCCGCATTAAAGAAGGTGATGAATGGAAAGCGGTGTTTGTCACTCCTCTGGGTGCCTATGAACCTGTCGTAATGTATTTTGGTATGGCTAACTCTCCTCTGACTTTCCAACAGATGATGAATGACATATTCAATGATATGTACGCTGTTGTCATCGTCTACCTCAACGACATGTGTATCTTCACTTGCAAGAAAACAGATGAAGAACACTCAGAGATTGTTAAGGAAGTTCTCCAGTGCTTGCGTGAGAACGACCTTTATGCCAAACCAGAAAATGTGTTTTTAACACTGATGATGTCAATTTCTTAGGAATGCATGTCTTGAAAGATGGAGTATCCATGCAAACCAAGAAAGTCGACGCCATTCTGGAATGGCCAGCACCAACCAAGCTCAAACAACTACAATCGTTTCTGGGGCTGTGCAACTACTATCGATGATTTATACAGAGGTTCAGACAAATCGTGTGCCCCCTCAATGACCTCACCAAGAAGAATATCCTGTACACCTGGGGGGAGGCACAACAAAACGCGTTTGATACACTCAAAAAACAATTTACTATGGCACCTCTACTCGCCTATCCAGACTCCTCCCATCCCATGTGATTAGAAACTGATGCCAGCAATATCACCACTGGGGCAGTATTATTGGTTCAAGGGGAGGATAATTTGTGGCACTCCTGCGCTTTTCTTTCACATTCTTTTTCTTCTGCTGAATGAAACTACCCTGTCTATGACAAGGAGTTATTGGCCATCATATGCGCTCTTGAGGAGTGGCGGCATTATCTTATTGGAAAAACTGACTTCGAGATCTGGACAGATCATAAAAATCTTAAATACTGGAAAAAACCACAAACCCTATCGGGCTGACAAGCTCACTGGCACAAACTTCTTCAAGAATTTAACTATACCTTAATTTACAAGCCCGGCAACATGAATGGACGTGCCAATGCACTTTCCCGTTGCCCCAATCATAGCGACACAGTTGACAACCTCAATGAAAATATCACCATCTTTCCCTCTGCAGTTTTACGTTCCTCCAATCTATCTATTCCTATGTCTCTTACCTCCACAGATGCCCACATTCCTACCAAGGGTTCCTCCACAGCGGCAGGCTTTGACCTGTATTCTACCACCAACTTTGACATTCCCGCCCATGACCAACTCCTTATTCCTACCCATGTCAAAATTCAACTCCCCTTGGGTACCTACAGCAGGATTGCCCCCTGTTCAGGCCTCGCCTTCAAGCATAAAATCGATGTCATGGCCAGAGTCATTGACACCGATTATAGGGGAGAAATTGGGGTTATCCTGTTTAACCACACCAACACACCTTTTCACATTTTGAAACATGATCACATTGCACAACTAATTATCAAAAAAATAGAAAACCCAACACTAACAGAAGAAAAGACTCTGGAAGAGTCAGAATGAAATGAAAAAGGCTTTGGCTCTACTGGAGTCAAAGTGATGGCATCCACTTTCCTTCACTCTAACTTTGAAACAAAACTAATGCACGAATCAGAACAATTAGGCGTTAACACTGTTAATGAATACGAGTACTACACTCAGGACAAAATCTTCCACTCTTTGAACGGCATAATTTTTGTGCCCCCTTCACTTCATAACAAACTCATTTCACTTTTTCATGATTCTCCAACGGCGGGCCACCCAGATCAAGACTGCACCATTAGCACCATTAAACAATTTTATTGGTGGCCTGGCGCAGCCAAAGACATTGCTTCATATGTAGAACACTGCCAGATGTGCTCCCTTACGAAGGGATCGTCAAAGCCACCGGCAGGAAAATTGATTCCTCTTCCTATTCTGTCTGGCCATTGGGTTGACATATCTATCGATTTTGTTACTGGTTTCCCCACCTCCAAAGGGTACGATGCCATTGGCGTCATAGTCGATCGTTTTTCAAAAGAAATCATTTTGTTTCCATGTACAAAGACCACATCTTCTGCCAATCTGGCACTTTTATTTAGAGACCACGTTTGGTGCATGCATGGACTACCTAGCACTATTGTCTCAGACAGGGGACTGCAATTTGTGTCGGAGTTCACAAAGGAACTTTGCAAAGTCTTGGGGATTCAACAGAAACTGTTGACAGCGTACCATCCACAAACAGACGGACAAACCGAATGAATTAATCATGAGGTGCTAGCATATCTCAGAGCATACGTTGCAAAACAACAAGACTCTTGGAGTGATTGGCTCAAAATGGCACAATTCATCCATAACTCCTCTTTGACTACGGCCACTGGCACCACCCCCTTCGAAGTCACTCATAATTATCATCCTCAATGAGGGGTTGAACCCTCCTCCTCAACTACCCCTGGGGGGTCGCTCGCTTCTTCAATGGCCAAGTCACATGACAAAATTGCCATCACACTCGCTAAATCCAGAGACCAGATGGTGCAAAACCAAGAGTCTAAATGATCCATCACTCCCTCGTATGCCATCGGTGACCTGGTCTGGTTATCCACCGACCACCTCACACTCCCGTACCCCGCACGTAAATTAACACAAAAATTCATCGGGCCCTACCATATCACTACAGTCCTCCCTAACACCGTTACTCTCCACCTCCCTTCCTCCATCTCCATCCATCCCACAGTTAACGTATCCCGAGTAAAACCCTACAAAGCCCCGCTGGCTGGCCAGCCCATATTTAAACCAGATGCTATCACAGTCACCAAGGACCATCACGAAGAATATGAAGTAGACTTCATCACCGCCAGCAGGCTTTCTCGAGGAAAGTTACAGTACCTTATCCATTGGAAAGGATGGGACGAGGTGGATTGCACCTAGGAACTGGCCAATAATTTGCAACATGCGCAGGACACTATCAACGACTTTCATCACTCCCATCCCTCTGCACCTCACCCTATCCGGGGCATCTCCAACACGCAATTCCTTTCCCTGTTTTCTCCCTTTGGACCCTCCTATACCGAATTCGCAGACTCATGGTTGGACCTCAAATCTGGTGAATGGGGGGTAGTGTTATAGTTCGGGAATGTGTACGCCCTATTTTTCACTTTACTCTTCGCTCATATGCATGCATCACTGAGCACTGTTTTACTTAGTCAATTTCTCTTTCCAAGTCACATGACTAGGTGCACATGACCGCGGGAATACTCACGTGACTCGAGGCTAGACTTATGATGTCATCGATGACATCATACCTCGTAGTCCCTTATCTCTTTGCACATTCATTTCCATTGTTCTTCTTTGTTCCAGAATGTTCCTTGCCCTCTTATCTTTACCTACCCTAAAGCTAATTCGGACTCAGACACCTGCCCTAAGGTAGTCAGTCATCATATATATATCTTCCCTGTAATTCTCTCCTATCTTAGTCCTATTCACTTTGTTCCACCCACCTCACTCGGTGCCTGCAACTCAGTGGTACTACTCTTTTCCTCTCCGCCAGCCTAGCCCTCTGTCAAGGGGCAACTGTATACTATATCGTATCATCTCCATCACCATTCCTGTCTTCAATCTTGTTCTCATTGTTCTTGTCAACATCGACGTTGTCTCTCGCTGACTACTTGTATCTGTATTCCTCGTCAGACTCGTTACCGTTGCAGTCCGCAACAGATCACCTCTTTGAGTATGCAATCAATGTGGAACATACAAATCATAATCAATGGGAGACTCCAGAGATAGACATCATGGGCACTCCACAACCAGAAGAGGACACAGGTATGAATATAGGCTTCTCTACTCCCTTTCGCCACAACTCCTCCTTCCCTCTCTAATGTCTCTCAAGGAGGAGTAGGACCATCTAAGAGACAAGGATTACCAGTGGAGATTACATCTACCATTGAGGCAACACTTCCAATAAAGCAAACAAAAGAGCAGAAGAAGAAGAAACCCAAGAAGGTGGTAATACCCCTTGGAGGACTGTTATTGGACAAGTCTCACTTTAATTCTATGGATACGCATTTCCCTCATCCACCTACTCCTTATACTCAAATGGAAGAATTTAACAATTCTGCTCTGCTTTCTATTTATTCCAATGACTTCATTCCTACCACTCATGATACTCATGAAGGTCATTTACTGGTTAAAAACTGAGATATAGGAGATCAGAGACGTTTACCATATGATAGAGGAGATGATGAGTGTAACCTTACCTTGTTCTATGATGACAAGAGCAATGAGATTTTTTTGTTCTACATTGGGGCATATGCCCTAGAGGGAAATTCAGTAAGCTCTGAGTTCAGTAAAACTCACTGGATGATCGACAGTGGTTGTACTGATCATCTATCACCTTATCTAGATAACTTTGTTCATCTAGAAAAAGAGAAACATACTGCCTTAGTAGCAAATGGAGCAAAAGTCTTCATGTATGATCCTGGAACCATTCTTGTTAAACAATCTAGTACTGGTGAAACTAATAATTCTCCAATAGTGACTCTAGATCACATCTGGTATGCACTAGATGCATCTCATCAATTACTGTTAGTCCCAAGTCTGACCAACCATGGCTATAGCTGTGAGATTACCAATGAGAGTTCAAGAATCTGGGATGAGAAAGGATGCTTAGTGATACAGGCTTCTGCTTTATCACCAGCTAACAACCTCCACTGGTTTCAGTTAGACATGATTACTCCAGTCTTAGGGGTTATTGCCTCTCTTTTGGATAACCAATCTTATCAAATCTGGCACCAACGCTTTGGACACACCTCCAAGAATGCCTTACGCCATGCTTCCACCAACCTTTCTGGTGTACCAGCTTTTGGATTGTCAGATCAGCCAAACAACACCCCTTGCAAAGGTTATTCTCTTGGCAAGATGCCTGATTGATCCTTTCCTTCCTCTCCAAAGAGGAGCACTTGTCCTCTTGCTCTAGTGCACATGGATCTTATTGGTCCTATGCCTGTCGAGCCTTGAACTAGGGTTCACTTCATCTTGACATTCATTGATGACTACACTGGATATGCAGTTTTGTCCTTCTTGCAGGCCAAGTTGGACACCAAGTCCAGATTTAAGGACATGGTCTCATGGGTTGAAACCTTTACTAGTCACACTCTTACCTCTGTGTGTTCAGATCAAGGGGGTGAATTTATGGGTTAGGAGTTTGAAATGTTCCTCACTTCCAGAGGAATCACTTATCAAACAACTGTCCCTCATACCCCTCAGTAGAATGGACATGCTGAGAGATTTAATTGGACCATTTTAGAAAAGGCAGAAGCCATGCACCATCATGCCTGCCTTTCTAAAGCATTCTGGCAAGATGCTATAGAGACTACATTACACATTTATAATAGACAACCCATATGTTGCCTTGAATGGAAAACTCCTATTGAGTTATTCATGTTGTGGACTGCAACAGGGACTTGTTCTACCAGGAACACTGATATGAGGAGATGACAAGAGACGGTGTCGACATTGACAAGAATGATGAGGACGAGATGGAAAATCGGTACAGTGTCAGCGATGAGTCGATAGAGCATAAAATGGTCCCTTTACAGAGGACTAGGCTGGCAAGGAGAGATGGAGTGGTAACACTGAGTTGCAGGCACCGTAAGAGGTGGGTGGAACAAAGTGATTAGGACTAAGGTACAAAGGAATTACAGGGAGGGTTTATATATGATGACTGAGTACCTTAGGGCAGGCATCTGAGTCTAAATTAGTTAAGGGCAGGTGAAGAACATGGAACATTATGGAATGTTCAAGAATAAAAGAAGTGAATGGAGGTAACCGTGAGAAGAAGATAAAGGACATGAGGTATGACATCATTGATGATGTCATAAGGCTAGCCTCAAGTCATGTGCCAGTTCCTGCAATCATGTGCACTAGTCATGTGATCTTGGAAAGAGAAATCGACTAAGTAAAACGGTGCTCAGTGATGCATGCATATAAGCAAAGGTAAAAGTGAAAAATAAGGCATATGCATGCCTGAACTATAACAATTCAATGGGAAGAAACCAGATGCATCATACTTTTGAGTGTTTGGAAGCAAAGCATATGTATTCATTCCTCTGGAACAATGGCTAGACAAACTGTCTCCCAAGTCCGAGGAGATGATATTCATAGGGTATGAACCAAATACCAAAGGTTGGAGGCCCTGGTCTAAGCCTCATCATTGTGTCTTTGTTGCTACTAATGCCATCTTTGATGAGAACAGTTTTCCATATTGTTCTGGTAACCAAGAAGACAAACCTGCCCTTATTCCTTTGGATGATTCTGATAACTTAATTGATTATCCAGACAATCCAACAGACATTTTGGAAGATCTGGAACTACCTCTGGAACCAATCTGAGATCTTTATCTGAATATCCCACTTCCTCAAAATGATCAACCGAATTCTGGTTATCAAACACCACCAGGATTTCTTTGGTATACTCCATCTTGACAAACTTCTCCATCAAGTTCTAGTGGTACAAAATGTCCACTATCTCCAGAAGATCCTCCATCATATCATTCTGATCTCATTCCAAATGAACCTGCTACTAGTAGAGACAAATCAGAAACTAGATCTAAAAAAGATCTTGAGGATATTCAAAAGTATCAGACACCTCCAAGGCAATCTGATATCCCTGACTTTTGAATCCATCCTGTCTGTCCTACCAAGGATGAGATCAATCGTCCAGTAAGATGATCAGGTAGAATTCCAAAACCACACTTTTTACCTGATAATGCCTATGGTGAAAATTGTCCCATAGAGATTGAAAGAAATCTTCAGGGACTGAAACCGATTCAGGAGGAGCAAAATGCACCTTCAAATCCAGATCAAACAGAGGAAATACCCACCAATGAATAAGATGATCTTGGTGAAATGTACAGCAATAAGTGGATTAAACATCACTTCTCTGCTGCTGTACAAAATGGAGAATGGGAAGTACCTAAACAATTATGTGATGTAGGAAAGCTACCTACTGATCAAGTGAAAGCATGGTAAAGTGCCATGAATGATGAGATCACATCATTACATGAAAGGAAAGTATGGGATTTCGTCAATCTTCCAAAAGGAAGAAACCCCATCAAAGGGAGATGGGTCTATGCCATTAGACCTGGCAATTGTGTAAAAGCCCACTTTGTTGCAAAAGGCTTTACACAAATCTTTGGAATAGACTATGAAGAAACCTTCTCACCTGTAGCATGGTTTGAAAATGTATGCCTTGTGTTTATACTATCTATTTTCCATGATTGGGAGATTGAGGCACTTGATGTGAAAACTGCCTTTCTCTTTGGAGAGTTAGACGAAGAAATATACATGGTACAACCGGAAGGATTTGTAGTTAAGGGTCAGGAACAAAAGGTTTGTCACCTCAAGAAAGCCATCTATGGCCTAAAGCAAGCTGCCCTTCAATGGAACAAGCTGCTTCACAAAAGCCTTGTTGAATTTAGATTCAAGAGATGTACCTCTGATTCTGGAATTTATGTTGAATTCATTGGCAAGGATCTTATCATAATTGTCATTTATGTTGACAATGCTCTTTTCATTGGATCAAACAAGAAACAGATCCTCTCTCATAAAAAACAATTCATATCAAAATGGAAATCTCATAATCTAGGCAAAGCTAAGGAATATCTTGGCATGCGCATCACCAGAGATTGCAAGAAGCATACTCCGATTCTTGATCAAAACAAATATGCTGATAAAGTTATCAAGCAATTTGGTCAAGAGAATTGTAAGGAAACATCTGTTCCTCTTCCAACCAGATATAATCTGAGACCAAATGAAGGAAAGGAGAATCCATCTCTCTGATCCAAATATCAATCTGTTATCAGTTCCATCCGATACATCATGCTTGGAACTAGACCTGATATAGCTTATGCTGTTATCAAGATGTCACAGTTCTCTGCCAATCCAACAGAAGAACATCTATAGAAGTCGATTCAGATAGTAAAATATCTGTCTCATTCTTCATCACTATGCATCAGATATTCAGCTAAAAGCGAAAACAATGGATTGATTGCCTATTTAGACACTGATTGGGCTGGAGATGTCGAAACATCCAGATCTACAACTGGATATGCAATGTTTCTGGCAAATGGAATAGTCTCTTGGCTTTCCAGAAGACAAAAGTGTGTTAGACTCTCTTCAACTGAAGCTGAGTATTGTGGAATGACTGAATGTGCACAGCAGATTCAATGGATTCATAACCTCTTTAGAGAGATTAATATACCATTGGGTCACATACCAATGTGTGTAGATAACCAAGGAGCTATGTTCCTTGCATTGAATCCAGCACAAGAAGGTTGTACCAAACATATTCAAATTCCAGAACACTACATATGTGAAGCTGTGGAAAACAATGAAGTAGAACTATTCTATGTCTCTACTAATACACAATTCACAGACATCTTCACAAAGAACCTAGGAAAGATAAAATGTTGAAAACACTATGCTACAGAGGTGGTGTAACCACTTACTTTGAATAAGGTGGTTGAGGTTGATAGATGCTGTTAGCAATGATGGATGTATGAAGTCAAGAGTCTATTAGAACTCAGATGCTGAGTTCAAATCTTATATACCTTACAAATATACCTAATATGGTAATGTAGGATAAGCTATGCTAATGTATGTAAGGATGGGGCTAGATCAGCATATCTGCTGTTCAACACTCCCCCTCACTCAGCTGCCAAGATTTTTGGTGAACATATCTGCAGGATTGGAAACTCCTTTAATGAAGAACAGTTTAATGTGGCCATCTTTTATCCAATCTCAAATGGCATGCCATTGAATGTCAATGGGCTTACTGTGCTGTTCAGTGATAGGGTTTGATGCCATAAAGATTGATCCTTGATTGTCACCACAAATAGGTATGGTGCTCATTCAGTAACCAAGTTTGCCAAGAAGTTGACGAATCCAGAATGCTTGTCTTGCACAGTCTGATAAGGACATGTACTCAGCTTCAGTTGAAGAATGTGTGACCATAGGTTGCTGGCATAATCTCCAGCTGAAAGTACATCCAGCTAGGTTGATAAACCATCCAGTTTGCAACTTGTGATTATTTGGGTCAGATGCCCAATTGGCATCAGTGTAGGCAATTATACCTGCATCTTGTGTACCGTCAAAGCATAGTGCTGCATTTGGTATTCCAAGAAGGTAATAACAAATGTATAGTGCTTTTGATAAATGTTCCTCAGTTGGATTTGCAGAATGCTTTGAGAGGGCAGTTACTGTGTAGGTGATATCAGGCCTTGTACTGATCATGATGTATATCAATGATCCAATAACAGTCTAGAATTTGGTCCAGAGTGTGTGGTTTACCGGTACATCATTACGAAGAGGGTAATACCCCTGTGGTAAGAGGGTTGGGACAAATTTGGCATTTTGAAGACCAAAACATTCAATAACTTTTTGCAGGTATTGGCACTGATCAACAAAGATCTTGTAGCCAGAATGTTTGATATTCATGTGAAGAAATTCTTTTGCTTTACTAAGGTCTCTGCATTCCCATTTTTTCATGAAATGTCCCTTTACTTCATCTATAATCGCCTTAGAGGGACCACAGAAAACAGCATTGTTGACATAGACAATGGCTACTACTGTTAGGCAGCCTTTCTTCCTGTAAAGGAAGATGCCTGGGTCAGATTTGATCCGTTTGAAACTGAGTTCTTTCATGGAGTCATTGAGTGCATTTCACCAGGCTAGGCCTGCTTGCTTTAATCCATAAAGGGCCTTTTTAAGGTGCAATACTTTGTGGTCTGCACCAAGGATTTTGAATCCTTCTGGTTGTTCCATGAGGATCTCTTTGTTAAGTTCACCATATAAGTAGGCACTCCTAACATTGATGGCTTCCATATGCCAATTTTGGAGGGCAGCTAGTGCAGGCATGAGCTGCACTATTTCATAGTGCACAACAGGGGAAAAGATCTGATCGAAATCAAGACCTTCTATCTGGGAGAATCATTTTATGACTAGGTGTGCACATTTGTGTCTGTCATTGACATCAAATACCCAGGCAGTTCTTAATGACCTTATGGTCTTTGGTTGATCAATGAGTTCAAAAATGTCTTGTTTGTTGAGTACATCAAGCTGCTCACAACAAGCAGCTTTCCATTCTCTCTTGTTGCATGGGTGGAAGTCTTTGGACATCTTTTAACATCCATTTGTGTATTGGCTTGGGGTTGACAATATCAAGCCAGATCATCTTGCTTAGAAGATAGAAAGTAAGAGCACCTCCCCCTTCCTTGGTGATGTGCTCAATTTCATCCTCAGAGAGGTTGACAGCAGGGTTGAGAGGGGGAATGTCAGTAATGTCTTTACCAGGGAAAGATCCTGGTATTCCTGATCCAGTAGGTGCACCAGATTTCTCTATATCACACCAAGTGCAATCAGAGTCCCATTCCTGTTCCACTGGATGATGGTTGTCACTGTAAACATTACCAGGTCAATGTGGAATTTGATGTTTGTGCCCAGAGCGGCAAACAGGAGCAGGAGGGACTGCAGGTGCAGGTAGTGCAGGATGGCACTCAGGGGCAGCCTTCTTTGGGTGATGAGGAGGAGAAGGCGGTGGTGCAATTAGCAAGGGTGTGCAAGGAGGACAAGGAGAGGGAGGACAAGGGAGTACTTGATGAGGTTGATCATCATCAAGAGTGGTAGGCACATGGATCTGGATAGTAGGGTCAGGATCTGCAGCTGGAAGTGGTGCGCGTTGATGTATGGATTTCTCACAAAGAGGGTACAGTTGCTCATTGAAGAGCACGTGCACTGAAGTAAAGATGCCATTGTTGGGATGTCACATAAACAAAAAATTGTTGGTATTACCAGGGGCAACACCCAGATACACCATAAGCTCAGACTTAGGGGCCATCTTATTGGCATGGACATCTTGAGATAGATGTATATATGCTCTGCAGCCAAAGACACAAAGATGCCCAATATCTGGAACTTCACCTTCAAGTATTTTGAAAGGTGTGCACCAGTTATGACAGCACATAGGGGTTCTGTTGTAGATGTGTATGGCATGACTCCAACTAAACTCCCACCAGGACTTGGGAATGCAAGCCTCTAGGTGCATAGATTCTGATTTGTCCATTATGGTTTGCATAAAGCACTCTGTGTGACCATTTTGTTGTGAGGTATGAGGGGCACTCTGGTATATGCATATCCCATTTTCAGCCAATAGCTTATCAAAAGCTTCAGATTTATATTCTCCCCCTGCATCGGACATCCATCCTTTGACTTTAGTGTTGAATTGGATGTTGACCATCACTAGAAAGTGCTTGGTAGCCTGTAATGCAGCATCTTTGGTGTGCAAGCAGGTGGTCCACCAATAGGATGTGTAGTCATCGAAGAAAGTGATAACATACCAATATTTATGATTGGATTGAATGGGGAAAGATTTAATATCCAAGTGTATAAGCTTGAAGGGCTGTTTGGCACGATGGAGATCCGGGTGATAGGCGCAATTAGGCATCTTACCCTGAGCGCAGCCTGGACGGATTTTGTCCTCCTTTGGTATCTCCAGTAAAGAAAGGAAGCCTCACATATGGTCACATGCATGCTTCAGGACATCCTTGGAAGGATGTCCAAGACACTTGTGCATAGTCTGATGATCTATGTCAGTTGTTCTCATGTGTGAGCCTTTTATAGCTTCTAGGGTGTACATGTTTCATCCCAATCAGCTGGGAGTGAAAGGCACAAGTAATTCACCATCTCCAAACAACATATTTATTGCTGATGCATCACCTTGGACTTTGGCGCCTGCACATAACAGTTGGCCCATTGAGACTAATTGTACCCCAGAATTGGGGATGTGTCTGATATCATGAAGTAATAGGGTATGCAGCTTATTGTTCTTGTCTTTCCAGGGAACAGTGCATTTGCCTCTTCCAATGATATAGATTTGACCAGCAGTGGTCTGAATGGGAATTTTAGACTTTCCTCAGTCATGGTTATCCACAAAGTCACTCTTGTGGGGAGTAAAGTGCATGGATGCACCGGAATCAAGTATCCAGAAGGGTCTCTTACAGTGGTCACACTTAGAGTGAGAACTATGCGCACAAATGTCCATTTGTATTCTAAGAATACAGGTGTATCTACCACTACACTACTCAATGCTTGTAGATGGATAGTTGTGACAGTCTTTGTCAGAACCATTGATGTCAACTTCCTCATTGTCCCAAGTTTCAGCCACACTGGAAACCCAGCAGTGAGAACATTTGGATGGAGGTTGTTTGTTATAGTTCAGGCACATGTACGCCCTATTTTCACTTTTACATTTGCTCATATGCTTGCATCACTGAGCACCATTTTACTTAGTCAAATTCTCTTTCCAAAGTCACATGACCAAGTGCACATGACCGCAGGAACTCTCACATGACATGAGGCTAGCCTTATGACATCATCTATAACATCATACCTCATGTCCCTTATCTTTCTCTCATGATTACTTCTGCTTACTTCTTTCCTTCTCAAACATTCCATCACATTCTATGCTATCCACCTGCCCTTAACTAATTCA
>QFEQ01000649.1:15964-30555 GCA_003316335.1 Hemileccinum impolitum
GATATTTCACCTTGTCCTCATCATCCTCGTCAATGTTGACCTTCGTACCCGTCATCTCCTCATCTCTGTATTTCTTGTGGAGCCCGTCATTGTTGCAGTCTGCAACACTTGATTAAGACTGTCAAAAGCTGGACCTCACTACATTCCCCCTTTCCTATTTTATGTCCTGAACTAAGTGGCTTGCACAAATTGAAGTCCAGAGAGAAGTGGCAGCACTTGCCTTTTACCACCTAAACATTTGCCAACCTTGTACTCTGTCCCCTGCTCCCTCAATTGATCCCAATGACACAACCCCAGAACCAGAGGGGACCAATGGCCTTTTCTTAAGGTGCAAGAAGATACATACCCAATGCATGTACATCCAAGACCCTCACTACATCCGTACCCACTATCATCGCCTTTGGGACCTTGGCATGCCCAACTACTCCATACTTCACCCCTGCACCATGCTTCATCCAAATCAATGTTACCTCTAATCCCCAGAGTTTACTTGGAAGATAGTAGACAGTAAGGATGTTGGATAACCAACTATAGGACGACCTATCAAAGCAGATGACACTCATGGCCACGGCCATGCAAACCTTAATCCAAAATCAAATGTCCTCCTCCTCTTCCTCATCTAATGCATACAAGGCTTTTGCCGATCCTGGCACCTGGGATGGTGATCAAAACAAGTTCTGCATCTGGTGGACAAAGATAGGTGCATGGGTCGACTGCCAACCCAACTTGGATGCTCATCAAAGGACAGTGGCAGTACTCCTCCACATGAACAGATGAGTGGCCGACTTTGCTCATGTGACCATTGAGCAGTACCCCATCAAGAGACTCTGGCCTACATGGAAAGTGCTTAAAGAACATATAGAAAAGCACTTCTGTATCGACATCCTAAAAGTTGAGGCATATAAAAAGTTGGTCACTCTCCGACAAGGGTCCCTCCCCATAGAGGTATATACACAGCAGTTCAATCTGTTGCAAATCAATGTGAAGATGGAGCCTGGCATCACTCTCTAATTATACAAGGAGAGTATCGACTACAATATATATCTCCAAGTATGTCTATGCTGCCCTGCCGTAAAAGAAGACCTTGAAACCTGGGAAGACATGGCAATTGAGGTTGGAAAACTATTCCATCGAATATGCCTGGAACGAAGCAAGTTGGGCTTCATTCTATGAAACCAATACCACTCAGAACCACAGTTCATGGTGGTCGGCACACAACCAGGTCAAGGGGCCCCAATGCAGGACATCCACGCTGTCCAAAACCCACCCCGAGTTGATAATCGGGATTGTTATAATTGTGGGAAAAAGGGCCACATTTCTCAAAACTGCAAAGAACTGAGAAAACCAAGACAATGTCCGGCATTTGATCCTATGACCGGAAAAACCACATACCCATCTCGTCAGAATCATGAAATCCCACTCACTCCCACTACATCCATCGCCTCTGTCATGGCTGACACTTCATCATCCTCATCCCACTCGTGTGCTTTGTCAATCCCTGACTGGCAAAACGAAGAAGTGCAAGCCTACTACTTCAACCTCTTCACCATGTGAGCCTGACACCTCGCCACCAAAGGGTTGAAGGGAAAAGAACCAGCCAAGTAGATCTGGGGGATCCCTACTCAGCTAAGAACAATAATTTCATCTCTAAAATTCCTTTTGATGTTTCTTCTCCAAACCATTTCTCTTGTCTTGAAGTCAAAGGAGAGTTAGATATCCGTAATATAGCCTCACAGGCTGAAGGAACTGACAAAACTTCATTGAATAAATTCGCTTCTACATCCTTTGATATAGCTTTTGAAGCTGACTGAATTATTCAAGCAGATTCTTATGATAGTTTTCCTTATGGACTTACTTCCGAAAGGGCATCTCAATTGAGCACAGCACTGGAAAATAATAGTGCGCTTAATTCCCTGTTGAATGAATGATCATCCTGCATTTCTTCCTATAAAGCCCCCCAAGCTTCATTTTCTCATCAGAAACCCAATACCTCTCAAGGAGGCAAGTTTGATATTAATACTGACGTTTAATTTCAGGATAAAACTGGAAACTGGACTTTCCGAACCACTTCGTCGCTCCTAGACTCCAGAGCAGTTCAAACCTTTGTCAACAAACATTGGGTAATGGAGATGGGCATCACAACTCACCCCCTCTCCAACCCTATGAACGTTACCAATGCAGACGGATCATCCTCCAAACATGGAATGATCCATGAGTATGTTTCCATTGTTTTATCTTATAATGGACATGCTGAAGGTATGGATGTGCTAGTCGCAACCCTAGGGTCTCATGAGGTGATCCTGGGATATGATTGGTTTTATTGACACAACCCACTCATCAATTGGGTGGCAAAAACCATGACCTTTAACAGATGTACCAAACACTGCAAAGCCAACCAAACAAAGCAGTGGGTCCTGGTATGTGTTATAGGCATCCAGGACGGAAGACTAGAACATGGCGCAATCCTGACTCTTGGCAGGAAGGCCGATGCCTATACTGAGGTTGCGATGGTTGCAAGGTATGAGAGGCATCGTCAATGCCTGAGGAACTCAGCGGAGGGGTGATTGTGTGATGATGAGAACGGAGCCACTTATATGTAGGCAGGCTAGTGCCTTTAGAATGAAGGGTGATCCCCCAAAGACCACAATGAAAGGATAAGGATCCTCCATCATAGTCCCTAGGGCTTATATAGAGACTACGGTAGTGACAGTGTGACTATGTGACGGTGACTAGGGTAGAGGGTTCTACCTAAGGGGGTAGTCCATGCGGATAACATGCAGTGTGGTAGGAAGCATGGCTACGGCGAGGTAAAGTGGAGATTAACTAAGGGTGAGACGTACACGTGCATGGGAATGGAATGGAAGAGAAGGTGTACACCGAACCTTATCGTAGATCGGATCGTGGCAGAGATCCAGATCATCCCGATCAACGGAGATATCCGTGGGAAGATCCAATCGGGGACAAGGTAAGGATAGGGGCAGAGTCTAGTGTGTGCCCATATCTGCTAAGGTAAACGATACGATAATAAAGTGTTAGTCTGGTAACTGATAGAGATAGTGATGTATGAGCCAGTACTGTAACAGTACGAACCATCAAAGAAGGTCTTGCTAAAAAAGTACCTAAACAATATCATGAATTCCTCGACATATTTAGTAAGAAAGAATCAAAATGAATGCCCATACGAAAACCTTGGGACCACACCATCAACCTCAAACCCAACTTTGTATCCAAAAAAGGATGAGTCATTCCACTCTCTAACATCGAAATTGAAGAAGTTCGAAACTTCATCAAGACCGAACAAGAAAAGGGCTATATCCACCCATCTAAATCCCCACAAATGGCTCCAGTATTTTTCATTCCAAAGAAGACTGGTGAAAAATGACTAGTCATGGACTACCAATATTTAAACAAGGGAACCGTAAAAAATTCCTATCTCTTACTGCTCATTTCTTCATTAGTAGATCGATTGAAAGGCGCCAATAAATTCACCTGCCTCAACCTTCAATGGGGCTATAATAATGTCCACATCAAAGAAGGGGATGAATGGAAAGCGGTGTTTGTAACACCCTTAGGCACCTATGAACCAGTGGTAATGTATTTCAGTATGACTAACTCCCCTCCGACGTTCCAACAGATGATGAACAACATTTTCAATGACATGTACACTGTCATTATCGTTTATCTTGATGATATGTGTATCTTCACACACAAGAAAATGGATGAAGAACACTCAGAGATAGTCAAGGAAGTTCTCCAATGCTTGCATGAGAACAACCTCTATGCAAAACCCGAAAAATGTATTTTTAACACTGATGATGTTGACTTTTTAGGCATGCACATCTCCAAAGATGGTGTTGCTATGCAAAACAAAAAAGTCGACACTATTCTGGAATGGCCAGCACTGACAAAGCTTAAACAGCTACAATCGTTTCTGGGTTTGTGTAATTATTATCGACATTTTATACAGGGCTTTGGACAAATCACTTGCCCCCTTAACGACCTCACCAAAAAGAATGTTCCTTACACCTGGGGGGTGGCACAACAAAACATGTTTGATATGCTCAAAAAACAGTTTACCGAAGCACCTTTACTCACTTACCCAGACTCTTCCTGACCAATGCAACTGGAAACCAATGCAAGTGATATTGCCACTGGAGCAGTATTATCAGTTCAAGGGGAGGATAATCTGTGGCACCCTTGCACCTTTCTTTCGCATTCTTTTTCTCCTGCTGAATGCAATTACCCGGTCTATGACAAGGAATTGCTAGCCATTATTTGCGCTCTTGAGGAGTGGCATCATTATCTAATTGGAAAAACTGACTTTGAGATTTGGACAGACCACAAAAATCTTGAATACTGGAAAAAACCCCAAACATTATTGGGACAACAAGCTCGCTGGCACAAGCTATTACAAGAATTCAATTACATGCTTATCTATAAACCTGGCAACACCAATGGATGTGCCGATGCGTTATCTCATCACCCAGATCATGGCGATGCGGTCAATAATCTTAATGAAAATATCACCATATTCCCCTCCGCAGTTTTACGGTCTTCTAATCTATCTATTCCTGTTTCCCTCACTTCCACAGATGCCCGCATCCCCACCAAGGGTTCCTCTGCCGTGGCAGGTTTCGACCTGTACTCTACTTCGGACTTTGACATCCTCACCCACGATCAGCTTTTAATTCCCACCCATGTCAAAATCCAACTTCCCCTTGGTACCTATGGCAGGATTGCCCCCCGTTTAGGCCTTGCCTTCAAGCACAAAATTGACGTCATGGCTGGAGTTATTGACGCCAATTATAGGGGAGAAATCAGGGTTATCCTGTTCAACCACACAGACACTCCTTTCCATATTTCTAAACACGATCATATCACACAACTAATCATCGAAAAAATAGAAAACCCAACATTAACGGAAGAAACAACTCTAAATGAGTCGGAATGAAATGAAAAAGGTTTTGGCTCCACTGGAGTCAAAGCCATGGCCTCCACCTCTCTTTATTCCAATTTTGAAATGAAACTAATGAATGAGTCAGAACAATTAGGCGTTGATGCCATCAACGAGTACAAATATTATGCTCAGGACAAAATCTTCTGCTCTTTGAATGGCATAGTTTTCATGCCCCCTTCCCTTCGTAATGAACTTATTTCTCTCTTTCATGACTCTCCAACGGCTAGTCATCTGGGCTGAGACCATACCATTAGTGCTGTTAAACAATTCTATTGGTGGCCAGGTGCAGCCAAAGACATTGCTTCATATGTAGAACACTGCCAGGTGTGCTCCCTCACAAAGGGATCATCAAAGCCACTGGCAGGAAATTTAATTCTGCTTCCTATTTCTTTTGGTCCTTGGATTGACATATCTATCAATTTTGTCACAGGATTCCCTACCTCCAAAGGGTATGATGCTGATGGCATCATAGTCAATCATTTTTCCAAAGAAATTGTTTTATTTCCATGTACCAAAACCACTTCTTCGGCTGATTTGGCACTTTTATTTAGAGATCATGTTTGGTGCACACATGGACTTCCTAACACTATTGTCTCAGACAGGGGACCACAATTTGTATCAGAGTTTACAAGGGAACTCTGCAGAATCCTGGGGATCCAACAAAAGTTGTCTACAGTGTATCATCTGCAGACGGATGGACAAACTGAATGAATCAACCGCAAGGTACTGGCATACCTTAGAGCATATGTTGCAAAATGACAAGACTCTTGGAGCAATTGGCTTAAAATGGCGCAATTCATACATAACTCCTCCCTCACAACTGCCACTGGAGCAACCCCATTCCAAGTCACCCGTAATTATCAACCATGTCTAGGGGTTGAACTGTCTTTGTCTATGACCCCTGGGGGGTCGCTTGCATCTACTATGGCAAAATCACATGACGAAATTGTCGCCACACTCACTAAATCAAGAGATTGAATGGTTCAAAACCAAGAGTCCAAATGATCCACCGCTCCATCGTATGTCGTCGGTGACCTAGTTTGGTTGTCCACCGACCATCTCACTCTCCCGTACCCCACACGTAAATTAACTCAAAAATTCATCGGTCCATACCGTATCACCACCATTCTCTCTAACACTGTCACACTTCACCTCCCCTCATCCATCTCCATCCACCCTATGGTGAACATTTCTCGAGTAAAACCCTATAAAGCCCTGCTGGCTGGCCAGCCCATATTTAAACCAGATGCCATAACAGTCACAGAGGACCGTCATGAAGAATATGAGGTTGACTTCATCGCTACTAGCAGACTCTCTCAAGGAAAATTACAGTACCTCATCCATTGGAAAGGATGGGACAAGGTGGATCACACCTGGGAACCTGCAGATAATCTAAAACATGCACAGGACGCTATCAACAACTTTCACTGTCTTCATCCTTCTGCTCCCCACCCTATTCAGGGCATCTCCAATACGCAATTTATTTCCCTGTTTTCTCCCTTCGGACCCTTCTATACTGAATTCACAGACTCACGGTTGGACCTCGAATCTGGTGAATGGGGGGTAGTGTTATAGTTCAGGCATGCATACACCCTATTTTCACTTTTACATTTGCTCATATGCTTGCATCACTGAGCACCATTTTACTTAGTCAAATTCTCTTTCCAAAGTCACATGACCAAGTGCACATAACCGCAGGAACTCTCACATGACACGAGGCTAGCCTTATGACATCATCTATAACATCATACCTCATGTCCCTTATCTTTCTCTCATGATTACTTCTGCTTACTTCTTTCCTTCTCAAACATTCCATCACATTCTATGCTATCCACCTGCCCTTAACTAATTCAGACTCAGATGCCTGCCCTAAGGTACTCAGTCGTAGTATATAAACCCTTCCTGCAATTCCTTCATACCTTAGTCTTAATCACTTCGTTCCATCCACCTCTTCTGGTGCCTGCAACTCAGTGTTACCGCTCCCCTTCTCCTTGCCAGCCTAGTCCTCTGCCAAGGGACCATTGAATGCTCTATCACCTCATCTTTGTCACCATACCGATATTTTACCTTGTCCTCATCATCCTTGTTGATGTCGACCTTCGTATCCATCATCTCCTCATCTCTGTCTTTCTTGTGGAGCCCGTCGTTGTTGCAGTCTGCAACATTGTTCATCCAGATCCTCCATTGAGAAAAGACAATTGAACACTGGTGGTGGTGCTGGGGAAAGCAGATGCATTGTTGATACATCAAGAGAAGGTGATGGTGGCATTGGAGAGATGCAGATGGAGAAGTCTAGCCATTTGAGGAGAGGGAGAGTGGAGTCAAGGGACCAAATCATCTGGCAGGACAGTTGGATGCCAAGGTTGTGAGCAAACGAGAATGCTTCCTGTGTTTGTGTAAATGCAGGTTCACCAACCTGGCCTTAGTGGCACTATGCACTATAGTGTGCTGCAGCCCTTGGGTCTGCCATTGAAGGGGTCATAAGGAAGACAGTATTGGAGAGGTACTCTCTGAAGTCGTGTTTGGAGCTCTGCTCAACGAACTGAAGGTGCTTATGATGGTCATGCTCCTTCACCTGTTTCCTGCTCCTTTTCTCCCTGTTCCCTTTTTTCTTATCAGGGCTTCCTTCCTGCTGCTGCCCAGAGGGCACTGCAGGGACTTACTGCTGTTTGAAGGAAGGGTCAGGACCCTTTCACTTTATAGTGCTAATTTTCTGCGCCTGCTCCATAGTATTTCCTTTACCTATGTGGGCTCTCTGTTCCCAATTAAGGGAGGCAGCAGTGATGATTTGGTCGACTGTCTGCAGGATGATCACTCCAGTTGCATCCTCTGATTGCACAAGAAGTTGTGCAACCACATCCATAGAAGTGGGAAGCTTAGAGAGGAGGATCATGGCCTGCAGGTTGGTCAGAATTGGGTAGGAGGTGGTGGCAAGATGGGTGAAGAGAGTTTGTAATTTGGTGAACACCAGAGTGGGGTTTGCATTGCCTGGAATAGTCACATCCATGACCAATTTGAAGTCGGCAAAGACCTGTGAGAGTCCTTGTTTACTGTAGTCCATTGTGATTACCTTGAGGAGAGAGCTGGTATGGAGATGGGATTGGTACTTATATAGGAGCATTAGTGATAGGGTTTGTCTGATCAGGCCAAGCATCTTGGTATCTGCTTCAGTCCATTTGCAGTAGAACTGGATTTCGGTGGCGTCACTAGTGCTAGAGAGCGTTGGACAGTTGATGTCACAAGTCCAGGTCCCACCTGTTGCCAGAATGGTGCTTTCCATCTTGGGCCACCACATTGTGTAGTTGGCACCGGTGAAGGTGGGGATTGAGGTGGAGGTGTTGGAAGTAGAAGACATCTATGGATTCAAAAGTCTGTTAGTATGTCCAGTCAAAGGTTCCCTATAGAGAGTAGCTGCCCGAAGGCACTTTGACTATGCTATGCATAGGTGCAAATACAGCCGTAGCATTTGTGAATGACATCTGATCATATTATGGTGGTTTTCTTCTCATGCAATATGTAGCAAGTGAAACAGCTCAACTCACAACGTACATGCTCATCGCCTAGGTTAGCAACACCCACACCTCAACTCCCAGAGCACTCTACAAGATACCTTATCTTATCAGGTCATGTGACCTAATCTAATCTCCAACCAATCACATATGGTCATTTCATCTCAAGACATACAACAGACTTGTCATTCTACTTCAACATTCAAACCCTGAACCTAGGTTCTAGAGCTATACCCCTTTAGTATGCACAGCCTTCTTTTAATTTCCATGCTGTGCTATGCTTCTTATTTGAAATACAAGAGTCATCATGACTCACTTCTCTTGGCACACAGCTTCATTTCATATTCATGGCTGTGTGCATAGCAGTTATTTGATATTGGGCAGAGGGTTAACCCTTTTATGGTTAAACCCTTCACATGTGGAGTCACTATGACTTGACATGAGTCACAGCATAGCCTCACACACATGGACCAGGACCATAATATGTACAAACACTGTAACAGTATATAAGGACCACAATTAGTGGCCAGAGAACCCCAGAAAAGTTCTCTTGGTCTTTCCCCTGTGAATCAGGCCTTGAGTTCCACTCAAACCCAGTTACCTTTCCCTTTCCCATTCCCCTCTGGTGGAATAGTCCTGAATACATCTCCCTTAGGAGTATAAGCATCAGAGTTGTTTCAGTGAGCTAGTTACCATCATTATTGATCATTGCTTTTAGCAGCATTGGATGCAGCCATTAGGTGCTTCCTTTGTGCTCAGCAGGGCTCATAACCTGTTGAAAACACTATGCTACAGAGGTGGTGTAACCACTTACTTTGAATAAGGTGGTTGAGGTTGATGGATGCTGTTAGTGATAATGGATGTATGAAGTCAAGAGTCTATTAGAACTTAGACGCTGAGTTTGAATCTTATATACCTTACAAATATACCTAATATGGTAATGTAGGATAAGCTACACTAATGTATGTAAGGATAGGGCTAGATCAGCATATCCACCATTCAACATAAAATTCCTAGAAGGAAGAAAGATGCTTACCCTTACACCATTCCTATCATGAATGGTGAGGAGGAGTGTTGAGATTTGGTGTTGTGATGGTGGTTGGAGTGATGAGAGATGTGTTGACATCTGAGAAGGATGCAATGGTATTAAAGAGATCTTCAGCCTGAGAATTAGAAGGCTGAGTAGGAACTAGTGCAACAATTTGACCAGATCAGAGAGGCGTCAGAGAAAAGGATTGATCTGATGGAACTCCAAAGGAAATCCCATTGTTCTCTACTGGGTATTCAGTAGGTTGTGGAGACTGGATTTGCCATATAACCACAAAAGGACTGTTAGTTAATCTCTGTGTATTCTCTCTAATAATATCTCTCCCACCATGATAATGGATTTCTCCTTGCTCAATTGTGCCTTGGCAGATCAAACAAGGGATCTCAAATGGAACACCAGAAGAGACAATCCTAGTGTCAGCAATTGGTCTTGGAAGAGTCTCAGAGTAATAGATCAGTGCTTCATTGAGTTGAGCACTTTGATCTCTTGAATCTGGTGTGAAAGGAGCAGGATTTGCAAAAGGAGTTGGAGCAGGAGTGCAAGAACCAGTAGAGTGTACTAGAGGGGATGGAGCAGCTTGAGTACTTATGCTTTGAAGTCTTGGAAGACACCTAAGCATAAGGACAAGATTATGAGCATGATCATTGATTTGAAAGTTGAATAAACAATCAAATGTCTTGGCTGATCGCTGGAAGATCAGCTGTCCCAGATCCCTGACAAGATATACAATCACATCATCATAATACCATGTAATGGTATTGACTCTGACTGCTTCATTGATCAGCATGATGATGCATATAATGTCCATGAGGTGATTCAGAAACCACAGATCATTGCACAAAACAGATAGAGGTATCAGTGATATCAAATGGACAAACTTCACTATTAAGCAGGGCTCATAACCTTTCGAGATACAAGAATATCCTGAATGCAAAGGGACAAAGGAATAAGGCTCAAGTAGGAACACTTACTTGAGGCTAATGATCTGAGATTGGACCAAGAGTCTTGCACTGAGGATCAGAACAGTGATGGAATGAATCAAGAGTGAACTTGTTAGAGATAAGATGATCCTAAAGATTGATCTTATATCAGGGTATATGATATTTACATCTATGTACTGATTTGTATACAAGAACAAATGTTCAATCGTATTCTGTACCATTCTAACCAATAGAAGAATGAAGAAAGAGAATGGCACAACTTTTTAGATCATCTGATCTAGGATAATGTGATATTGCACCATATGTTATCTAATCATGGATCAGATGATCTCATCACATGACAATCATGGATGGTGTAACATGTAGCTTAGTCACTTTGTGCTTTTATCTAATACTGGTCATGTGAATGAGCATGACTCATTCACTAGGATAAGTTATCCTAGTACCATTAGGCGTGACTTATCATTAGGATAAGCGTGACTCATTTGGTAGTTAGCATGACTCATCCATTAGGATAAGGAGTGACTCATCACAACACCAAATCTCAACAATAGTTCAGTTCCTTGTACATTCTCTATCTATTTTTCTTTACCTTTCACTCATATGCTATGCATCACTGAGCAGCATTTTTGTTACAATTTGCTTCCATAGTACACTTTTTCCTTTGTCTTTAACTCCTTCAGATGGGGAACGACCCCACTGCAATATGTACAGCATTTCCTTTGCTGAACACTTCACTTAGTGTGCTAGATTGGCTAAGTATTATGCTTATCTCTCTCATCATCTTGATTACTTACTTTCTGATATGACCATATCATTTGTCATTTCTGCTTACCTTTCTCCATTCCACAAAATTCTACAATGTTCCATATGACATCATTAGTTCTATGACTAATTGTTCTCTTTCCTTCCCTCACATTCCATCTGGTTAGTCATTCTTCTCAGGCTCAACTTATATAAATCCTTCACTACAACCGATGTATCCCCAGCTAGTCTTACCTGGCAATATATCTCTTGTTCCCTCTTCCATCAGATCTCTCTAAGTCCTCATCCTACTTTTGAGTGGATGCTTACTCTTACCTTGTTGTAACATCTGTTACTTGTTCCACCCCTTTCAAGTGGAGTATCCCTTTATCGTCTCAGTCAATCATCCGACTGCTAGTCCTAGGCCTTCAAAGCTTAGGAAGACCTTCCTTTATCAAGTGACATCTTAAATCTGCATCCACTGTTTACCAACGGAAGATCCCCATCTTCGCCAGGTCTACATTCAACCTCTCCAAGGCTAAATGTAACAATTTTACCTTAGCATTTCTTTCTTTTTAAAGTCATGTGACCTAGTGCACATGACCTGAGGCTAGTCCTATGATGTCATAAATGACATCATACCTCATGGTCTTCTTCTTCTCTCACGGTTATCACTGTTTCCTTCTTTGATGTTCTATCACATTCCTTCTCTCACATCTGCCCTAAACTATTTCAAACTCAGAATCTTGCCCTAAAGTACTCACTCATACTATATATACCCTTCCTATAATTCCCTCATACTTTAGTCCTATTCACTTGCATTCCCTCCTCTCATAGGGGCCCTCTGCTCTTGAGTACCACTCTTCTCTTTGTCACCAGCCTCACCCTCTGTCAAGGGGCTCATGTATGATTCACCTCACTACCATTTATCTCCCACTTGCTCACCTCATCCTTATTCTCAACATTGTCACTGACCCTGCTCATCATTGTCTTCTCATCACTGTATTTCTCATTCAACCATCTTAAGTCCAGTACGGTTTCACTGCTGGCCCTCATGCTCCTGCTCCAAGTCCTTCTGCAAATCCTGCTCCTTTCACACTGGATTCTGTTACAATTCACTTTACCATGTACACTTTTCTTTTTGTTCTTGACCTCTTCAGATGGGGACCGACCACACTGCAACATGTACTGTGTTCCCCTTACTGAACTCTTCACTTAGCAACTTAGATTAGCTAAGTATCCATGCCTATCTCTCACTTGTCATCTTGATTACACACTTTCCGATACAGTCGTATCGATTGTCATTTCTGCTTACCTCTCATTGTTCTTCCATATTCTCTGATGTTCCATATGACATCATCTTTCCATGACTAATTTTTCTTCCTCCTTCTTTCACATTCCATCCGATTAGTCATTATTCCCACACCTTACTTATATAAACCCTTCATTACAATTGATGTATCCCCAGCTAGTCTTACCCTGGCAATACATCCCTTGTCCTCTTTTCCTCCACATCTCTCTAAGTCTTCGTCCTACTTCTGAGTGGATGCTTGCTCTTTTCTTGTCGTAGCTTGCTACTTGCTCCACCACCTTTCAAGTGGAGTAACCTTCATTGTCTCAGTCATTGTCTGACTACTTATCCTTCACCTTTGAAGTGTAGGAAGACCTATCCTTGTCAAACAATGTTTTGAATCTGTGTCCACTATCTACCAACAGAAGTCCTCTGCTCTCACCAGGTCTATGTTCATCCTTACCAAGGCCAAACATAACAGATTCAAGAGATCAAAGTGCTCAATTCAATGAAGCACTGATCTACTACTCCAAGACTCTTCCAAGACTGATTATGGACACTAGGATTGTTTCTCCTGGTGTTCCATTTGAGATCCCTTGTTTGATCTGCCAAGGCACAATTGAGCAAGGAGAAATCCATCATCATGGTGGGAGAGATATTATTAGAGAGAATACATGGAGATTAACTAACAATCCTTTTGTGGTTACATGGTGAATCCAGTCTCCACAACCTACCAAGTACCCAGTAGAGAACAATAGGATTTCCTTTGGAGTTCCATCAAATCAATCCTTTCCTCTGATACCTCTCTAATCTGGTCAAATTATTACACCAGTTCCCACTCAGCCTTCTAATTCTCAGGCTGAAGATCTCTCTAATACCATTGGATCCTTCTCAGACATCAACACATCTCTCACCACTCCTACCACCCTTGTAACCATCCAAATCCCAACACTCCCAATCCCTCCTCCTCCCTACATCAACCAACATGGAAGCCAACCACCAATCTATCATCAACAACATCATCCACTAGTAGTATACCCCCAGGGATCTCCAAGGGGCACACAGTTGCTTTCCTCCAGTTATCAGGCACATTCCCCTCAATCCTCCTCATCCTCCATTTAACTTTCTGGTGTACCCAGTACTCCACCCTCAACTTCCCTTCATAGTGAACCCCCAAGATCTTCTCTACAACTACGAAGGAGAAGAGAAGCTATTCGATCAAGGAGAGTGGTGCCTGCTCCACTTAGAAGATCTCCCTCACCCATACTATTCCAACTCTCTGGTCAGAACCAACCCAGCTCTGAATCTTCATCAGCTGGAAGTAGTCCCTGTCCACAATGCAGCCATTAAGTACTCAGGAACAGCATTCTTCATGTCATTCTTTCCAGTGAAGAGCCTAATCAACCAACCTCCTCTGGCATTCAAGGTAGAGATCAACAACAATCTCCACCAACAGTTCTTCATGGACCCAGTATACCCACACCACCTGACACTGCTCAGCCTTCTCCAGGTCTGTCAGTCTCAGAGACAAGTGGTCCCCTTCCAGATCTATCCTGTTGAAACAGGGTTTCCCATCACTGTCAACAGTGTTCAATACCTTGATGAGACAATCTCTCAAGCCTTTGAGGGAGTGGGTTGGGCATTCCCCAGTTGCTGTTATGGGGAAACAAAGACGTGACAAGGAATGGATGGACAACTGGCTGGAAGTATGAGAAATGGGAGATGATGTGAGGCATTACAACACCTTCAGAGGTATAGACATAAGAAGGTGGAATGAGCTGTTCAACAGAAGGATGAGATCTACTCTCTAGGAGGATGAACTGGAAATCTACCGATGCTCCCTCTCCATTCAAAGACTGATCAAAGCCTCTATAGATACTGATCAGGAGGATGTCGTCTACACAGCACTGGCTGGAAATTACCAACCAAGAAAACAAGCAGCTGCAGAAGAAGGCAAGCAAAAACGTAAGCTTCACCACCTTACTTAAAAGTGGTAAATATTTAGATTCTCCTGTTCCTTCTCTTTGGCCTGTTTCTATTGCATCCACTCAAATGTACAACATAGAAAAAGAGGATAAACCTTTATTTAGCACCTTTCTTG
>QFEQ01000652.1:0-16557 GCA_003316335.1 Hemileccinum impolitum
AGAGAAATCGACTAAGGTAAAACAGTGCTCAGTGATGCATGCATATGAGCAAAGATAAAGTGAAAAATAGGGCGTACATGTGCCCAAACTATAACAATCCAAATGATGTTACTTGATATTGAAAAGCGCAATATGAGAGAAAGTTTAAGAGAAAGAATAAGTGTGGTTTCATTGGCTAAGGTGTGTTAAAGGATTTTGTGCTAGCCTGAATTCAAGCTTCCATGAGTCCAAGACATCTCCACAATGGTGTGCCTCAGTCTACCACCATGCAGAGCAGAATTAACTGGACATCATATCTGATCCTGTTTCTGATGGTATATGCTATTTTCCATAGATCTGAGCGATACCAGTGCAGTATTGAGATGACAAGCAATTGCTATCAAAGCTCCATTAGGGGCACAAGTATGCTATTCGCCCCAGCCATCTATCTCAGAGTCATCACAACCTCACTAGAATGTCAGAGGGAAACTGTGGTCATTAGTACAGATCAGTCTCCAATGTCCATTATACAGTAATAGCACTTATGAGTACTAGAAGGATCGCATGGAAAACACTGCATGAGTCTGCTATAGTGATATGATCTAAACTCCAACTTGACCCTGAGAAATGGTTCATGTGTCAGATATCCCCTGGAATTGGACATCCACAAGTCCCAAAGGGCCCAGAACCTTGAATATTGAGCACTGAGCTTGAGGTACCGAAAAAATGTATGAAACAATTATATGGGTTGGCGGGGGTTCTATGCACACTGGCACTTTCACTACCAGCACCAGCCAGCCCAATGCCACTGATACACAAATCAAAAAGAGAATATCCGAAGGTAATAACACCAAAAGCAATCCTCGCACCTGGCATAATAGAGAGAAATAGCATAGCTCTCAAGCAAGCATCTCAGCAATGTCAATAGTTCCTGTGTGGTTTATGTCCATCTATATAGCTGCAATGGGTGTACTGGACAGATATAGGAAAACCTAGGAAACAGTCAGCACGACATTGTGTATGCTGGATATCTGCTCACCAGATGGTATATGACCTTGGAAGTGACTCTGGCTGAGTGGATGGTGTGTACAGTCCGAATGCAGCTGGGAGCAATCTCCAATCAACAATTATTATTCGACTATAGCCTCAGTGTGAACCATTGTGAACATGGAGACAATGACCTGCAACAAAATTGGAACACTCACCACATCCTGCTTGCTCCAGAGTCTGGATCCATTGCATGTGCCTCCCAATACTCCATCATTTCATTCTGTGTGACTCAGTTGTTCCTCTAAATCACATAAAACTTCAAACCAATCACCCATAGGATGGCTAGTGTTGCAGTTATGGACCAGACAAGTCACAGAATGGCCAGTCTTGCTGTCATGATACTTGAGATTTTCCAACAAGTAATGGCCCTGGTTTTTCAAAGCATGCATAGGATCAGATATCATCAACTTGGATAAGGTCAAGAAAAAGAGCCTGCATAATGTGGTATTCTGAGGTCAGAACATTCAGGCAACAAAAGTACATGTGCTTGAGTTGATATCCTCCATTCTATTATAACACAATCAGAATCAAGTTGCTGTCATATGTTATGTACGAGGATGTGGATGTACTCATGCAATGTGACTCACAATTATGTAAGTCCATTTTAGGATGTCCATCCAGCTCCAATCTTTGGACTCTTACTCTACTTGTGTAGATGTGAGGTGATGATGAGTATGATTACTGTAATGTACATGTGTGCTATATGCAAGGGTGATTGGTATTGTATGGGATGGACAAGCACATTCAGCTGATCTACCTTCAACTAGTCATCTGTAGTATATAAGAGGCATAACCCTCTCACTTGTATCTTAGCTTAGTTCTCTCTTGTTCTCCCTTGTTCTTGTCTGGCAATCTATCTGGTCTATGGCCTCACCTTGCATGACCCCCACATCAGTCTCCATCCTACCATTGAGTGGATGCTCTCAACCTTCCTCATCCTCATCGTCTGCCCTGACCTTCATCAACTGGACCTCTACTCATTGGCAATGCTGATACGAGTATTCTTATTCCTCACTACACTTGATTAAATTACATAGCACCCCCAAGGGCTATGTTAGTCCCACCAAGGACAAAGCATAACAATTCTCAGAATAATAGCATTTTCCACAAAGTCATGACTTCAAGTAGTGGACTGATAATGACTCTAAGGCTTTGATGAAAGTAAGTAAATTCAATGATCCTCTTAACCATAGCTAAAATGAGCCCAACAAAATATAGGTCTATTTGCCAGCTATTGACAGCCATGTTCTCTCTAAGATGGTGCACACAGTATGCACCTTCCTGAAGTTCTACTACATGGTTCAGTGGAATGTCATTGATAAACAGGTACTCAAGCAAATCAAAGATGCATTAGATTGATTCTACAAGTATCATGAACTCTTCTTTAAGGAGGTGAATGTGGTGACTACATTTTCCCTACCACACTAATATTCCATAAAGCACTATGTTGACATGATTCACCTGTATACTGTACCAAATGGTCTTTGTTCTTCAACAATGGAATCAAAACATATCAAGGCCATTAAAGAGCCTTACCAATGATCCAACCAAAACCAGACACTTAGACAAATGCTCCTTACCAACCAATGGATGGACAAACTCTCCACAGCATAGAGTGACTTTATGGTCCATGGTATGCTCAACTCTCATGTTCTGATTGATGCTCTTTGGGTGATAAATAATGAAGGTAAGTGACTATTCCTAATAATACATAATCCACAATTGATGAGATGAGTCCTTAGGTAATGGCAATGCTGGACTAGAATTTCAATTTCTACCTATAACCTAAAAGAGAGTATTCTATGACAATGATGAAGCTAGCAGAATGCCTGTCAATATAGATGTAACAGATGTACAGGCACACATTAAACTTGTACAAACTTATCATAAGTCAGGCTTGCTTATGGAGTATCTGCCATACTTCATCCTTAACATTTAGAGCACAAGCATATATGCAACATGCTTCAGCTAGGGAAGGAGCTTTATATCCCAAATATCAAAACCCTTCTTTCTAGATTCCTATTCAAACAACAATATGGGGCTGACAATGAAGATATTCCTAAATATGACTATCCTCAATACCTCAGCCTAGTTAGGGTGTTCAACTCAGCCAATACATTTTTCTATACACCCAGTGACATTGGTAACATCTATGGCATGCATTGTGAGGTCATTCACACAACTCTGAATTTGCAAGATGAAGGACCACAGTATGACTATATCTTCATCAATACAAACTCAGAAATAGATCTGATGAATGGACTGGAGGTTGCACACATCCTGTTGAGATTTGGTATTACAATGAGTTACTTCTATCCTAATGGATGAGTCACACCTAATTGTACTAGGATAACTTATCCTAATAAATGAGTCACACTCATTCATGTAACTAATATTAGATAAGATTATATTGTGACTAGCTATACTTATACCATCCATGATGCTCATGTGATAAGAACATCTGATAAAGATTAGATAAGTATGGTGCAATATCACATCATACAGAGAGCTTTATGTGATTGGATATTGCACAATCATATCCTTCCCTTTCTTCTTTATCTTATTGGTTAGAATGATACAGAATATGATAGATTGTTTGATCATATAGACATTTCAATAATTAGGTATAAACATCATGTATTATATATAAGATTGATCTTTCAGATCAATTCTCTCTAATGGGTTCTCTTAAAAATTCATTCTATCTGCTTCAATCTACTATCTAAGCAAGACTCCAAACTCTTCTACTTGGTTATCTCCATCATATCATCAATACCAGGTGAGAGTTCCCACCTGAGACTCATCCCTCTATCCCTTCATATTAGAGTACCTTTGTATTTCAATACATCTATGCCTTTTTCTCATTCCACTTTAATGGCATCTATTACCCATGTGCTATTGTCAACTGGTTCAATCATGTTGGTGACCATCCAGATGAAGATACTGGGATATGGATGGTGTGCCCATAGTTTAACCATCAGAACCAGCATACTTACAGCATCATCCACATTGATACCATTTACCAGGCAGCCCACCTTATTCCTGTCTACAGTAAACACCTAATTCCAACTCAAATTCACCCACACCAATCCTACAATCATTTTTGACTCTTCTATGTCAATAAATATGCCAATCATCATGCCTTTGAGATCACATCAGTCTAAATTGTCACTATGCCAACACATACTCCAACAAATTGTGGTCCAATTCCTATCTTACCAACATCCTCAGCAGTCCAAACACTCTATTTCTAACCACTCATGGTGTTACAATTCTCTTTTCTTTTTCCTTTTGACTTGCTCACTCATAGGTCCAACCCTACTTGTTTACAGTCATTCCCATGGGAGTGCACCTTTCTCACACATGGGCCACCACACTGCTTCCTTGTCATTCTCACTTACTTGAGTATTAGTCATCATCAGCTGATTACTCACTTATGCTTACTCATTTATTTCACATACTGAGCTCCTTCACCCAATGGCACTTCTCACTCACCATGGCTCATTTCACATTCATACTCAGCTGACCTGCCCTCAACTAGTCACCTGTAGTATATACAGTGGCTCAAAAAACTGTCCCAATGATTGCATATTTTTCACTAAATGCAATAAAGCACAATAACCACTAAGCTTTACCCAAATATGTAAGTGTATAAAATATAGTATGTACCCTTGGCTTTCTATAGAGCAAGGGGCAAAGGATTTGGATATAATTTGATGAAATGGCAGTCATTTCAAAATCATCACTCATTGGGATAGTTTTTTGACTTTATACAAATCTAGGTATCTAGTACTTGGTATGACCTCCTTTGGCCTTGATAACTGCTCCAATCCTTCTAGACATGCTTTCAATCCAATTTTGACACTCTTCTACAGAACTCTTCCCCTACTTCTCTACTAGCATTTCCCATAGTTGATAAACTCCTTTAGGAGCACTTTCATAAGCTGAAAGATGTCTCTTAAGGTGATTCCAAGTATGTTCAATAGGATTGAGGTCTGGAGACTGTGCAGGCCAATCCAAAAGCCTAATCCCTTGCTCTTCAAACCAAGTCTGAGCTTTTCTAGAGGTATGCTTGGGATCATTATCTTGTTGAAAGATAATATTATCTTCTGGAACTCCAGATTTCTCCATACTTTCCAATAACCACTGCTCCAAGATTGTCACATACTGTTCAGCATCCATCCTTCCCTCCACCTCACTCAAAACTCCCACCCCATTCCATCCTATACATCCCCATACCATTAATGAACCACCTTCATGTTTAACTGTACCTTTGACCTCTCTAGCAATCAACCCTTTACCTGCCTTTTTCCACACATACTCTTGTCCATCTGACCCAATCCTATTAATCTTAGTCTCATCTGACCATATTACCCTCTTCTAATCCTCTACAGTCCAATGTTGGTACTTGAAAGCAAAGGCCAATCTTCTTTTCTTATGACTCTTAGAAAGAAGAGGTTTTTTCTTCTTCATCACACAGCTTTCAAAGAGGCCTCCTTGAGGGTGTTCCTAACTGTCTGAGGGGAGACAGGAGTATCAAGAATGGTATTGATGAATTTGGTGGCCTGAATAGCATTTTTGGCCTTGCCAGTAATAATTTGTTGAACAATAGCCCTTTTGTTGGTAGGTGAAAGTTTTAAAGGATGTACACCAAGATGTCTAGTCTTATCTGGCTGGATTTCCTGAAGAATCCTAGACACTGTAGACTTGCCTAGACCAGTTTGGGAGGCTAACTTTCTAGAGGAGAGACCAAGAGAAAGAAGAGAGATGATGTTATCCCTTTGAGAGCTAGAAATGGATTTCATATTGATGGTGGGAAAGTAATCATACAATGATAGGGTTTATATAGTGTTGGCTGATGACAGTTACATAAAGATGACATAATAGAACCATTATCAAATTTATGTAAGTACTTTACAGCATGCCAGGGTCTAATATATGTAATCAAAACTTAAAGTCAAAAAACTGTCCCAATGAGTGAGGATTTGAAATGACTGCCATTTCATCAAATTATATCCAAATCCTTTGCCCCTTGTTCCATAGAAAGCCAAGGGTACATACTATATTTCATACACTTACATATTTGGATAAAGCTTAGTGGTTATTGTGCTTTATTGCATTTAGTGAAAAACATGCAATCATTGGGACAGTTTTTTGAGCCACTGTAAGAGGTGCAACCCTCTCACTTGTACTTTAGCTTAGTTCTCCCTTATTCTGCCTTGTCTTGCCCAGTAATCCATTTGGTCTGTGGCCTCACCTCGTATGATCCCCACATCAGTCTTCATCCTACCATTGAGTGGATGCTCCTGACCTTCTTTGTCCTTATTGTCTGCCCCTGACCTTTATCGACTAGATCTCAGCTTGTTGGCAACACCAACATGAGTATCCCTGTTCCTCATCATGCTTGATTAAACTACATAGCACTCCCAAAGGCTACATTAGTCCCACCAAGGATAAAGCATAACACATGGATCCTCAGGTCATAGTCTGTTTATTTCTGCTATTATACTGGCCTCAAATGTCATCTGTGATAATGTTACAATTTCTTTTCTTTGTCCTCATTTTTCCTCATGCTTGACCTACTCTGTCATAGGACCAACCCTGCTCCTTCACAATCAGCTCTCATAGTTGCACCTTTCTCATGTGTGCATAACCACATAATATAGTTTTTCTTTGTCATTTGAGATTCATTATTGGCCTGCTTACTCATTCACACTTATGGCATATTTGTCATCATCAGCCAATTATTCATTTCTGCTTACTCTTTTGTTTCATGTGTCAAGCTCTCTCCACCAATAGCACTTCTCACTCAACATAACTCATTTCACATTCCAACTCAGCCAATCAGCCCTCAACCTGTAGACTAGTGTATATAAGGAGTACAGCTCCCTTCCATATACCATAGCTTTATTCTACCTTTTATCTGTCTGCAATCCACTTGCTTGAGGCCTCACTTCATATAATCCCCTCATTGGTCATCATCCTACCTCTAAATGGATGCTCCTGACCTTCTTTGTCCTTCCCATCTGTCCCCAACCCTTATCACATGGACCACTGCTCATTGACAACACCAATATGAGTATCCTCATTCCTCATCATGCTTGATTAAACTATATGTTATAGTTCAGGCTCCATACACCCCTATTTATTTATTTTATCCTTCACTCATATGCATACATCACTGAGCACAGTTTTACCTTAGCAACTTCTTCCCAAAGTCACATGACCAGTGCATGTGACCATGGGAACTGGCACATGACCTGAGGCTAGACCTATGACATTATGGATGATGTCATACCTCATGGTCCTTATCTTTCTCCCACATTTATTTTCATCTGTTTCTTTTCTTCTGGAATGTTCCATGATGTTCCACATTCTATGCCTACCCTAAACTATTTCTAACTCCAAACCCTGCCCTAAGGTACTCAGTCATCACTATATAAACCCCTCCTGTAATTCCTTCATACCTTAGTCCTATTCATTTATTCCACTCTCCTTCTTGGAGCCTGTAGCAAACTTGAGTACCACTCTCTGCTCCATCACCTACCTAGCCCTTAGCCAAGGGGCCATTGGATGTATAGAATTGCCTCAGTTGCCATCACCATCTTCAACCTCAACCTCATTGTTCTTGTCAATGCTGACCTTATCAATCATCATCTATTTGTCTCTGTCTTCTTCATCCAACTGGTTGCTACCTGCAATACTATACAGTGCCTAGAAGGTCTATATGAGTCTCACAAAGGACAAAGCATAACAGATAATCCCTACTCCAACAAGTCCTAGTCCATCATTGCTTAGAGAATGTTCTAGCACAACAACAAATGGCCACCCAAACTATATGTCAGATTTATCACATATCTCTTTGGATCCAAAAAATCCCCTTGCTCACTTAATTTTGGCAGCACAATGACAAACGACCATCCAAAATATATGTCAGATTCATCATGCACCTCTTTGGATCCAAAAAACCCCCCTACTCACTTAATTTTGGCAGCACAACAACAAACAGTCATCCAAACTATGCACCAGATTCATCACACATCTTGTTATGCTTTGTCCTTGGTGGGACTAACATAGTCCTTTGGGGCACTATGTAGTTGAATCAAGCATGACAAGAAACTAGAATACTCATGTCAGCATTGCCAATGAGCAGAGGTCCAGTTGACAATGGTTGGGGGTGGATGATGAGGGTGAAGAAGGTCAAGAGCATCCACTCAGTGGTAGAATAAGGACCAATGTGGGGATCACACAGAGTGAGACCACAAACAAGATAGATTGTTAGGGAGATGAAGGAAGAACAAAGCTAAGATATAAGAAAGGAGTCTGGGCTCCTTATATACTATAGGTGACTAGTTAAGGGCTGGTCAGCTGAGTATGAATGTGAAACATGTCATGTTGAGCAAGAAATGCCATTGGCAGAGGGGCTCAATATGTGAAACTACAAGAGTCAGCAATGATGAATACACAGTAAGTAAGTAGGCTGATGACAAGAAGAGAATAACAAAGAGGAACAGCATGGTTACGCATGCATGGGAAAGGTGCACTCCTGTGGGAATGACCATGAAGGAGTAGGGTTGGACCTACAACTGAGTGAGTTAAGCAAGAAAATGAGGATAAAGAAAAAGGAATCATAACACATCTCTTTGGATCTAGGAAACCCCCTCACTCTTTCAATTTTGGCAGCACAATGACAAATGGCCATCCAAACTATGCACCAGGCTCATCACACATCTCTGTTGCCAGCTGCAATGGGTTGGACTAGGAACATGGAGACAAGGAGATGGCAATTGATGAGGTTGGCATTGACGAGTACAATGAGGACAATATGGAAGATCAGGATAGTGATAGAGATGATGTGGTACATCCAATAGCCCCTTGACTGAGGGTGAGGCAAGCAAGAGAGCAGAGAGTGGTACTCAAGCTTGTTGCAGGCTCCAAGAAGGAGGGTGGAACAAGTGAATAGGACTAAAATACAAAGAAATTACAGGAGAGGTTTATATAGTAATGACTGAGTACTTTAGGGCAGGGTTCTGAGTTCCAAATAGTTTAGATTAGGCATGGAATGAAGAGTGTTCTGGAACAATGAAGAAGAAAAGAAGAAGATGGTAATAACTATGAGAGAATGATAAGGATCATGAGGCATGACATCATTTATGATGTCATGGATCTAGCCTCAGATCAGATGCCAGTTCCTGCAGTCACATGCACTAGTGATATGACCTTGGAAAGGAGAAAGTGTCTAAGGTAAATGATGCTCAGTGATGCATGCATGTGAGCGAAAGATAAATAAATAAATAGGGGCGTACAGGGCCCAAACTATAATACTACCCCCCATTCACCAGACTCAAGGTCCAATCAAGAGTCTACAAATTCAGTGTAGGAGGGACCGAACAGAGAGAAGAGGGAGAGGAATTGTGTGCCAGAGATGCCCCAAATAGGGTGAGGAGCAGCAGGGTAAGAAGTGTGGAAGTCGTTGATAGTGTTCTGTGCATGTTTTAAGTTTATAGCAGGTTCCCAGATGCGATCCACCTCGTCCCATCCTTTCTAATGGATGAGGTACTGTAGTTTTCTGCGATGAAGCCAGCTAGCAGTGATATAGTCAATCTTGTACTCTTCGTGACAATCTTCAGTGACTGTTATAATGTCTGGTTTAAATATGGGTTGACCAGCCAATGGGGCTTTGTATGGTTTTGCACAGGAGACATTCACCGTGGGATGGATGGAGACATATGAGGGAAGGTGGAGGGTGATGACGTTGGGGAGGATGGCAGTGATACAGAATGGCCCAATATATTGAGTTAGTTTATGAGTGGGGTAGGGGAGAGAGAGGTGATTGGTGGAGAGCCATACAAGGTCCCCAATAGAAATATATGGGAGCAAGTGAACATTTGGATTCTTGTGTATGGGACATCTGGTCTCTTGTCTTGGCCAGTGTGGCAGCAATTTTGTCATAGGACTTGCCCAAATTAAAGACAAAGGACCCCCCAGGGGTAGCATTGGAAGAGGGTTCAACTCCAAGTCATGGCTGATAATTATCTTTGAAGAGGGAGGTGCCAGTGGCCATGGTGAGTGATGAGTTGTGCATGAATTGTGCCATCTTTAGCCATTTGCTGTCTTTCACTACATAGGCTCTAAGATAGGCCAGTACCTCTCAGTTAATGCATTCCATTTGACTGTCTGTCTGGGGATGATATGTGGTCAACAACTTCTGCTGAATGCCCAGCACTTTGCAGAGCTCCTTCATGAATTCTGACACAAATTGAGGTCCCCTGTCTGATACAATAGAGTTAGGAAGTCTGTGGGTGCACTAAATGTGATCCCTAAATAATTTAGCTAAGTCCAAAGAGGAAGTGGTTTTGTGACAGGGAAAGAGAATGATTTCTTTTGAGAAACAATCAACAACAATGCCTATGGTGTCAAACCTGTTAGAGATGGGAAAACCGGTGATGAAATTGATAGATATATCCATCCAAGGATGGGATGGGATGGGATGGGGAAGGAGTTTTCCTGCTAGTGGCTTTGATGAACCCTTCGTGAGGGAGCACACCTGGCAGTGTTCAATGTAAGAGGTGATGTCCTTGGCTGCACCAGGCCACCAATAAAACTTTTTAATAGTGTTAATTGTATGGTCACAGCCTGGATGACCTGCAACTGGGGAATTATGAAAGAGGGAAATAAGTTCAGTACACAAGGAAGGTGGCATAAAAACAATGCCATTCAAATTTCTGAATAATTTATCTGTGGTGTAGTATTCATATTTGTTGACTGTGTCAACGTTCATCTGTTCAAATTCATAAGATAGTTTAGTTTCAAAATTTGTCAAGAGAGAAGTGGAACTAATGGCTTGTACTCCCATAGAGCCAAAGCCTTTATCATTACATTAGGACTCATCTAGAGTCGTTGTTTCTGTGAGAGAAGGGTTTTCAATTTTTTCGATAATTAGTTGCATGATGTGGTCATGTTTAGATATGTGGAAAGAAGTGTCAGTGTGATTGAACAGAATTACCCCAATTTCTTCCCTATAATTGGCATCAATGACTCCAGCCATGATGTCAATTTTATGCTTAAAGGCAAGGCCTGATTGAGGGGCAATTCTGCTGTAAGTTCCAAGAGGAAGCTGAATCTTGACATGGGTAGGGATGAGAAGTTGATCATGGGCAGGGATGTCAAATTCAGCAGTGGAGTAGAGGTCAAAACCAGCAGCAGCAGTGGAACCCTTGGTGGGGAGGCAGGCATCAATGGAAGTAAGAGAAACAGGTATAGATAGGGAGGAGGTTCATAAAATGGAGAAAGGAAAAATAGTGATATTTTCATTTAAGTTATCAATGGCATCACCATGGTTAGGGCGACATGAGGGGGCATTGGCACATCTGTTCATGTTGCCAGGTTTATAGATAAGTGTGTAATTAAATTCTTGAAGTAACTTGTACCAGCAAGCCTGTTGTCCCAAGAGGATCTGAGGTTTTTTCCAATATTCAAGGTTCTTGTAATGTGTCCAAATCTCAAAATCAGTTTTTCTAATAAGATAATGATACCACTCTTCAAGAGCGCAAATAATGGCAAGCAACTCTTTATCATAAACTGGGTAGTTGCATTCTGTTATAGTTCAGGCATGCATATGCCCTATTTTTCACTTTATCTTTTGCTCATATGCATGCATCACTGAGCACCGTTTACCTTAGTCATTTTCTCTTTCCAAGTCACGTGACCAAGTGCACGTGACCGCAGGAACCTTCACATGACACAAGGCTAGCCTTCTGACATTATCAATGATATTATCCCTCGTGTCCCTTCTCTCACATTTACTTCCTTTCTTCTTGAACATTCCATCACATTCCATACTCCTTACCTGCCCTTAACTAATTCAGACTCAGACACCTGCCCTAAGGTACTCAGTCGTAGTATATAAACCCTTCCTGTAATATCTTTGTACCTTAGTCCTATTCACTTCGTTCCACCCACTATCAACCAGTGCCTGCAACTTAGTGGTACTGCTCCTCTTCTCATCACCAGCCTAGCTCTCTGTCAAGGGGCCTCATCTATGCTATACCGAATCGTCACCATCGCCATTCCCCTCTTTGACCTCATACTCATTAATCTCGTCAACATCAACACCACCATTCACCATCTCCTCATCTCTGTCTATCTTGTCGAGCCCATAGTTGTGGCCCATAACACTTGAATAGGACTATAGGAAGCTGGACCCCACTGCATTCCCCCTTCTTTTCATTTATATCCCATACTAAGTGGCTGGCCCATATTGAAGTCCAGAGAGAGGCAGCTGCCCTCACTTTTTACCACCTTAACGTACAAAGGCCATGTACTCCATCTCCTGTACCATCTATCAACCCCAACGATGCGACTCCCAAACCTGAAGAGACTAACAGCCTATTCTTAAGGCAAAAAAAGATTTGTATCCACCGCGTGTACCAACAAGACCCGCACTACATCCATACTCATTACCACCAACTCTGGGACCTTGGCATTCCCAATTACTCAGTTCTCCATCCTCAAACTGCACTTTGACCAAACCAAAGATACCTCTAAATCCCCAGAGTTTGCTTGGAAGATAGCGAACAGTAAGGATGTCAGGAAATCAACTTTGGGATGATTTGTTGAAACAAATGACGCTTATGGCCACAGCCATGCAAACCCTTATCCAGAATCAGACAACCACCTCCGCCTCCTCTTCCAACGCTTACAAGGCTTTTGCTGATCCTGGCACCTGGGATGGTGATCATAATAAATTCTGCATATAGTGGACCAAGATCAGTGCATGGGTCGATTGTCAACCCAACCTCAATGATCACCAAAGGACTGTGGCCATCCTCCTTCGAATGAATGGAAGGGCCACAGATTTTGCTTGAGTAACCATCGAGCAGTATCCAGTCAAAGGTCTTTGGCCAATGTGGAAAATCCTCAAGGAACACATCAAGAAACACTTTTGAATTGATGTGTTGAAGGTAGAAGTGTATAAAAAACTAGTTGCACTTAGACAAAGGTCCCTCCCCATAGAGGTGTATACGCAACAGTTCAATTTGTTGCAGATCAATGCTGAAATGGAACCTGGGATCACACTCCAGCTCTATAAGGAGAGCATCAACTACAACGTCTACCTTCAGGTTTGTCTCCGACATTCTGCCATCAAAGAAGATCTCGAAACATGGGAAAACACTGCCATTGAGATCAGCAAAATGTTCCACCACATTTGGCTCGAGAGAAGCAAGAGTGGTTTCATCCCTCGAAACCAGTACTACTCTGATCCTCAGTTCACAGTGATTGGAACACAACCGAGTCAAGGCGTGCCCATGCAGGATATTCACACAGTACAAGCACCCCCTCACATGGATAATTGGGACTGCTACAATTGTGGGAAGAAAGGGCACATATCTCGGAACTGTAAGGAACTAAGAAAGCCAAGAACGCACCCTGCCTTCGATCCCATGATGGGAAGGACGTTCTACCCACAACCTCGCCAAACTCGTGAAATCCCACTCACCCCAACCATGGTCATTGCCTCTGTCATGGCCGACTCCTCCTCCACCTCACACTCTTGTACCTCCTCAATGCCTGAATGGCAGAATGAGAAAGCACAAGCATATTACTTTGATTTGTTTATGACTAGAGCATGGCATCTCATAGCCAAAGGACTCAAGGGAAAAGAGAAAGCTGAGTAGATCTGGGGGTCCCTACTCAGCTATGGACAAAAGTTTCATTTCTTCTATTCCGTTTTCACATTCTTCTTCGAATCATTTTTCTTGTCTCAAGATTGAAGGGGAGATGGACATTGAGAAGGATGATGTATTCTCAGTGAATGTTTCAGCAATGCAATCCCTTCATATAGCCTTCGAGGCTGACCAAATTAGCAAAGCTGATTTTTCTGATAGTTTTTGTTATAGTTCAGGCACGCATACACCCTATTTTTCACTTTATCTTTGCTCATATGCATGCATCACTGAGCACTGTTTTACCTTAGTTGATTTCTCTTTCCAAAGTCATGTAACCAAGTGCATGTGACCACAGGAACTCTCACATGACTTGAGGCTAGCCTTATGACATCATAGATGATGTCATACCTCATGTTTGTTATCTCTTTCTCATGATTACTTCTGTTTACTTCTTTCCTTCTTGAACATTCCATGATGTTCCATGTTCTTTACTTGCCCTAAACTAATTCAAACTCAGATGCCTACCCTAAGGTACTCAGTCATTGTATATAAACCCTTCCTGTAATTCCTTTGTACCTTAGTCCTATTCACTTCGTTCCACCCACCCTCTAAAGGTGCCTGCAACTCAGTGATACCACTCTTCCCCACCAGCCTAGCCCTCTGCAAAGGGGCCACTTTATGCTTTATCGTCTCATATCTGTCACCATCCTGATCTTCGAACTTGTCCTCGTCATCCTTGTCGACATCGACACCATCCATCGCCATCTCCTCGTATCCATCTTCCTCATCAAGGTTGTTGTCATTACAGTCCATAACAGTTTTCTGTATGGACTCACTTCTGAAAGGGCATCTCATTTGAGTGTAGCACCAGAACAACATAGTGCATTTAATTCCCTCTTGAAAGAATGTTCCTCTTGCATTTCTTCCTATAAATCCCCTCAATCGTCTTTTTCTCACCAAGAACTGGATGCCTCTCAAGGAGGTGAGTTCGATATCGACACTAACATTCATTTTCAGAATAAAGAAGGAAACTGGACCTTCTGCACTACCTCATCACTCCTTGACTCCGGAGTGGTGCAGACCTTTGTCGATAAACATTGGGTAACAGAGATGGGCATTACCACCTATTCCCTCTCTAATCCCATGAATGTCACAAATGCAGATGGATCTTCCTCCAAACATGGAATGATCCATGAGTATGTATCTATTATTCTTTCCTATAATGGACATTCTGAAGGAGTGGACGCACTGGTCACAACCCTAGGATCCCACAAAGTGATCTTAGGATACGATTGGTTTTATAGACACAACCCGCTCATTGATTGGGTCGAAAAAACTGTAACCTTTAACAGGTGTACTAAACATTGCAAAGCTGCCCAAACAAAGCAATGGGTCCCTATAAGATCCATTGAAGAAGGCCTTGTGGAAAAAGTACTGAAACAGTACCACGAATTCTTGGATGTATTTAGCAAAGAAGAATCCAAAAGAATGCCAGTCCGCAAACCTTGGGACCATGCTATCGACCTAAAACCTGATTTTATGCCAAAAAAGGGTCGAGTTATTCCTCTTTTGGATACTGAAATTGATGAAGTCCGGAACTTCATTAAAACCGAACAAGAAAAGGGCTATATTCACCCATCAAAGTCTCCACAAATGGCTCCCATATTTTTGATTCTCAAAAATGTTATAGTACTGGCTCGTACATCGCTATCGCTATCAGTTAACTGGACTAACATTTACTTTACATCGTTTACCTTAGCGGATATGGGCACACGCTAGACTCTGCCCCTATCCTTACCCTTGTCCCCGATTGGATCTTCCCACGGTTATCTCCGTCGATCGGGATGATCTGGATCTCTGCCACGATCCGATCTACGATAAGGTTCGGCGTACACCTTCTCTTCCATTCCATTCCCATGCACGTGTACGCCTCACCTCTAGTTAATCTCCGCTTTGCCTTGCCGTAGCCATGCCTCCTACCACACCGCATGTTATCCGCATGGACTACACCCTTTAGGTAGTACCCTCTACCCTAGTCACTGTCACATAGTTACACTGTCACTACCGTAGTCTCTATATAAGCCCTAGGGACTACAATGGAGGATCCCTATCCTTTCATTGTGGTCTTTGGGGGATCACCCTTCATTCCTAAGGCTCTAGCCCGCCTATGTATAAGTGGCTCCGCTCTCACTTCCATTCGATCACCCCACCGCTGAGTTCCTCAGGCATTGACGACGCCTCTCGTACCCTCGCAACCGTCGCAACCTCAGTATAGGCATCGGCCATCCTGCCAAGAGTCAGGATAGCGCCATGTTCTAGTCTCCGTCCCGGATGCCTATAACAAAAAAGACCAGTGAAAAGTGACTGGTTATGGACTATTGATATTTAAATGAAGGAACCATAAAAAATTCCTATCCTCTGCCACTCATTTTGTCTTTAGTAGATCGACTAAAAGGCACCGACAAGTTCACTTGCCTAGACCTACGATGGGGATACAACAATGTCCACATCAAAGAAGGTGATGAATGGAAAGCAGTGTTTGTAACCCCACTAGGTGCCTATGAACTGGTCGTAATGTATTTTGGCATGACAAACTCACCTCCAACGTTCCAACAGATGATGAATGACATATTCAACAACATGTATGCAGTCGTAATTGTTTATCTCGACAACATGTGTATCTTTACATGCAAAAAATTGGATGAGGAACATTTGGAAATTGTCAAGGAAGTTCTCCAATGACTATGGGAGAATGACCTTTATGCAAAACCAGAGAAGTGTATTTTTAATGCTGACGATGTCAATTTCTTAGGTATGCATGTCTCCAAAGACAGTGTCTCTATGCAGACCAAGAAAGTCA
>QFEQ01000069.1:0-25208 GCA_003316335.1 Hemileccinum impolitum
GGCCTGGCCTGGCCTTCTTTGTTCAAAAATACATTGAAGGTTGCACTACTTGCCAACAGAACAAGGCCAACACTCACCCTACTGTTCCCCCACTCACCCCTATTCGCTCCTCTGCCTCTCACCCCTTTCAACAGGTCTCCTGTGACTTAATCACCAACCTTCCTCCCTCCTCCAGCTTTGATGCCCTTCTGGTTGTGGTCAACCATGGGCTTACTAAGGGGGTGATTCTTTGCCCCACAAAGAAAACCATTACTGCCAAAGGCATAGCCACACTTTTTTTCTACAAGGTTTACCTTCACTTCAGTCTTTATGATAAAATCATCTCTGATCAGGGACCTCAATTCGCCTTCACATTTGCCTGTGAACTTGGGAAACTCCTCAACTATGACCTCTCCCTCTCCACAGCCTACCACCCCCAAGCTGATGGAGAAACCAAATGTGTCAACCAAAAGGTTGAAACCTACCTTTGTATCTTTTGTGGAAACCATCCCATCTCATGGGCCGATTCTATCTCCCACACAGAATTCGCCCACAATCACCACCCCCACTCTGTCACCAGACAATCTCCATTCTATCTTATGATGGGGTGCAAACTGCATGCCCTTCCCACAGTCATTTCTGTATCTTCTATCCCTGCAGTTGAGTCTAGACTCAAGACCCTCACTGCCACCTGAGATGAAGCTCTTGCCACCGATGAACTCGCTCACCAAGTCATGGCCTCCCACACTTACCAGAACTTCACTCCCTTCACCAAGGGACAGAAGATCTGGCTCAAAGCCAGAAACCTAAAATGCTCCGTCACAAACCCCAAGTTTGCCCCTAAGCAAGAAGGACCCTTCACCATCACAAAAGTCCTATCTCCGATCACATACCAACTCCGCCTTCCAACCGCGTGGAAAATCCACAACACGTTCCACACTTCTCTCTTATCACCCTATTGTGAAAACAGCATACACAGACCAAACTTCCCTCAACCTCCGCCTGACCTAATAGAAGGAGAAGAAGAATATGAGATCGAAAAGATCTTATACCACCGCGGAACTCCATCCTCCTATTCCTTCCTAATCCAATGGAAGGGATACTCGGCTGAAGAAGATTCCTGGGTCTCTGAATGGGACTTGAAAAATGCAAAGTCTGCTCTTGTCAACTATAAAAAATGACATCCCTCTGTCTTCTCCCCTCATACCTCCTGATCTATCTCCACTACCATGCCCTCTGTCAATACCTCCAACTCCATCCCTATCAACTCATCCCGTCCTCCCACTCCTCCTTCTTCTGTTAATACCATCTTCAACTCTTCTATGTCTCCTGTTCATATTACTATACCTTCTGTTCCTCCCATTTCTCTCTTCTCTCATCTTTCATCTCTACCCCCTGAACCTTGTCTACCATCCCATCTCCGGGTTGGTCCAGTAACCCACTCCCCAGTTAGGAGAACCCTACCCCATGGATCCCACCTGTCCTCGAAAACCCCGCTGAACCTCACATCTCTGTTTGTGCCATCTCCATCCCTCCATTTGCTCATTGTCTACAAAACCTCCCTGATGACCCCTCTTTCCAACGAATGAGAAACCTCCTCCACTACCCCCATCTCCTCTCATCCCTCAACAGTCACCTCAATGTCGCTTCCCCCCTCTGGAGCCTCCATCAAGCTTACCTCCAAAACAAACGCATGGGGAATCTCCTCTCCCTTATTTCCTCTGAACAAAGTCTCGGCTATCAATGGGACTTTCTAGTCAACATCTACTGCACTCTTGAAGGAGATATCCTATCTGCCCTTCACCAATTAGAATTCCCTGGCCTCCTTGACAAAATCGACCATTTCTTGTATGAAACACAAATGCTTGATGACCCTCGCTCCCATCCCGCCTATATCGCTTCATCCACTTGGGTACCAACGGATCCTTCCCCTCGCAGCCCAGTAAACCCAGTCCCTAGCAAAATCATACAAGAACGCGCCCATATTGCACAAGAAATTCGCCTTCATGGCACCATCAATGGGGAACCTATTGATGCCCCTCTCCCCTCTGGACATCCCCGCTATGCAGAAACCTGCCATGAGTGCCATCACCTTGGGCATACTCGCCCCAACTGCTGGTGGTACCAATGTCCCCATTGCCTATGCTCCCAACCAGGTCATCTGCAGTACCACTGCCCACTTCGTTGTCCTCATGCCCCCACTCCTCCATTGACATCCCCATCTACCTCTACACACTCCTCGCGTTCCTCACAATCATCCGCTCCCCACCCTGTTCCTCCACCTAGGAACACCCACCATATGCGCCCCACAAACACTTCCACTCCGTGTCGCCACAACTGACAATCCCTTTCCCCATGTCCTGTGTCACTGAAGATTGACAACAATGTTTGGGATAACGCCGCCTACGCCAACACCACCGGATCTCCCGGCCCTTCCTATGCAAACTTCTGACTCGCTGGATTCATCCCTTACCTTTCTTCAGGGATTCAGGGTTACTAAGGGGGTAATGTTACAATTCACTTTACCATGTACACTTTTCTCTTTATTCTTGACATCTTCAGATGGGGACTGACCCCACTGCAACATGTACCACGTTCCCTTTGCTAAACTCTTCACTTAGCAACTTAGGTTAGCTAAGTATCCATGCCTATCTCTTACTTGTCATCTTGATTACACACTTTCTGATACAGTCATATCGTTTGTCATTTCCACTTACCTCTCATCGTTCTTCAATATTCTCTGATATTCCATATGACATTATCTTTCCATGACTAATTGTTCTTCTTCCTTCTTTCACATTCCATCCAATTAGTCATTATTCCCACGTCTTACTTATATAAACCCTTCATTACAACCAATGTATCCCTAGCTAGTCTTACCCTGGCAATACATCCCTTGTCCTCTTTCCCTCCAGATCTCTCTAAGTCCTCGTCCTACTTCCAAGTGGATGCTTACTCTTTCCTCATTGTAGCTTGCTACTTGCTCCACCACCTTTCAAGTGGAGTAACCTTCATCGTCTTGGTCATCATCTGACCATTTGTCCTTTGCCTTTGAAGCATAGGAAGACCTATCCTTGTCAAGTGATGTCTCGAATCTGCGCCCGCCGTCTACCAACAGAAGTCCTCAACTCTCACCGGGTTTACATTCGTCCTCACCAAGGCCAAACATAACAATGGGCATTGAGCCCACACCCTCACAGGCACTAGCTGCTGATCACCTCACCAAGAAAATGAAAATGGTGTTAGAAGACACCAAGCAAAACATCATAAAAGCACAAAGCCAAACGAAGATATAGGCAGATCACTACAGATCTGAGACACCAATGTATGCAGAAGATCAAGTGTGGCTCAGTTCAGAAAACCTTCAATTGCCCAGAGCATTGAAGAAATTAACAGAAAAGTGGCTTGGCCCATATAAAATAAAGAAAATACTTCCTAATACAGTTGAACTGCACCTACTATGTACAATGAAGATCCACCCTATGGTCAATATCTCCAGGGTAAAACCCTATAAAGAATGGCTACCAGGTCAGATGGTATTCAAACTAGGACCAGTTACAGTCTCAGAGGAGAGGGAGGACCTATATGAAGTGGAATATATTATGGACTCATGCTACAAAGAATGACACATAGAATATCTGGTCCACTGGGTGGGCTATGATGAAACAGAGTGAACATGGGAATCTGCAGGTAATCTCTCAGGAGCCAAGGAGGCTGTCAACAATTTCCATTGATCCCATCCCTTCACACCCCATCATTTTAACATGATCTATGACAAATTCATTAAATTATTCACTGACAACCACTTCCCTCATATCCCAACATTGGGAACTGTTACAGAACAATAAGTGTGAGCACAGTGGTTACGGAAGATGGAAGACTCAAGAACAATGAGGAGAGCGGGGTGCACACGACAAAGAGAGAACATTGTTATGATGGAGCTGGATCCATAGTTGGGTTTGATGACCAACCAAAGGGATTTGCAACAAGTAGAACAACAAGTAGGATTGAATCCCTAAGACAAAAGTTGACAGAACTGAGGGAACTGTCTACTGTAGTCTAGGGCTTAAATACAAGTAAGAATGTGCTGACTAAGTAGTCCATGAGGTGAATGCATGTACGACCATGAGGACAACATGAGGAGTGGAGTGGGAGAACATGAGATAGAAGAATGGAAGAGAATTTGAGAAGTGTGTAATGAGGCAAAGACGTGGAGCGGAAATGAAATAGAAGCCTTGCCTTGAGGTAATGTCTCAAGATCCCCCAGACCTGAGGATCGAAGATAGGAGATCTGTCATGTGACATCTCTCATAGTCATGTGATCAAGAAAAGTGAAAGTGAAAGTGAAAGGTGGGGACAACCTGTAATAGGAACTCACATCACAGTGGTCTTTGATCACCTAGAAGTCGATCTTTAGAGGGGGGGTGATGAAACAGCTCAATTCCCAACATACTTGCTCATCACCTAGGTTAGCAACATTCATGGCTCAACTCCCAGAGCATACTACTGGAGATCTTATCTTGTTGGGTCACATGACCTAATCTAATCTCCAACCAATCACATATGTATGTATGGTCACTTCTGTCATGATTCCTTTTCTTTTCTTCCTTGACTTGCTCACTCATAGGCCCAACCCTACTCATTTATGGTCATTCCCACGGGAATGCACCTTTCTCATATATGTGCCACCATGCTGCTTTTATGTCATTCTTGCTTACTTAAGTATCAGTCATCATCAGCCAATTACTCATTTATGCTTACTCATTTATTTCATATGCTGAGCTCCTTCACCCAATGGCACTTCTCACTCACCTTGACTCATTTTATATTCACACTCAGCTGACTGGCCCTCAACTAGTCACCTGTAGTATATAAGAGGTGTAACCCTCTCACCTATACCTTAGCTTAGTTCTCCCTTCTTCTCATCTTTTCTTGCCCTGCAATCCATCCTGTTTGTGGCCTCACTTTGTGTGATCCCCATGTCAGTCTTCACCCTACCTTGAGTGGGTGCTCTCGACCATTCTCGTCCTTGTCGTCTGCCCCCGATCTCAGTCAACTGGACCTTCACTCATTGGCAACACTGACATGAGCATCCTTGTTCCTCATTGCACCTAATTAAACTACACAGTGCTCCCAAGGGCTATGTTAGTCCCACCAAGAATGAAGCATAACAAAAGAACTAAGCTCTCTTCCTGCACAGCTACTATCATCATAAGCCATTACCACCACAACCCTGTCCTTGTCCCAGCCCCTGTCTATTGACCCCCATTGGTCATTTCATACTCTGAACAACTCAGTCCTGGAGTCTTCCAAGTTGGAACCAGAATCTTTTTCAGATCCTAACCCTGACATCACCCTAGACCCTGACCACACTACTATCACCAATCTCTCACATCGGATGACATCTCAGCTATTCATTCCTCATGTGCCAACTCCACCATTGCCACATTCTCGTCCTCAATTAGGATGAATCTTTATATCTCCAACCACACCTTGGAACCCAGCCCCCACCTCACCACCTATGTCAACAACTTCAAAACCCACTGAGCTCCGCCTCAGTGTTCCTGAACCCTTCAATGGCAACTATGCCAAATCCCTCACCTGGCTACACTCCATTATGTTCTACATTGAGATCAACACTTTGGTCTATGACACCAACACCAACAAAATTGCTTTTGCCCTTTCCTACATAATAAAAGGCTCCACTACCATGTGGACAACCACATTCCAGAACAAGGCCATCACTGGCATAGTCATCTTGCTCAGTACTTGGTCCTTGTTCATTACAAAATTCAAGGCATCGTTTGAACACCACAACACAACCAGTACCACCATCACCTGGCTCACCACCACCCACATAACTGAGGATAAGAAGGGTCAATACTCCCCTTCCCTTATGTCATACAACTCCCAGTTCCAGAACCAAGTCGCCCTCACAGGCATCTCTGATGACAACATTCTGATTGGCTACTATTCAGCTAGCATCCCGCCTCAACTCATGTCCCAAGTTATGTCCATAGAGACTGTTCCCACCACAATCAAGGCATGGTATAAAAAGACTGTCTCCTTCCAGACCATGATCGATCATGCCACAGAGATCCATGGATGCAATGCCAACCCAGGTAAGGCAACTTACCACCAATTCCAGTCCTCTCCCCCCACGAAAGATTCTAACACCATGGATATCAATGCCATCTATGTCCTGTTCCCAAAGAAACTCATCCCCAAAGAATGTCAAAGGTGTATCAAGAACAACCTTTGCTTCAAATGTCACCAATCCAGACATAGCTCCAACAGCTGTCATATCAAGTTCTCTTCAACTACCACTTCAACTTCTCCAGGGGGAGAAAAGAGGAAGAAAGATGTTGATATAGTTGTGAAGAAGCATGATGAAGAAGAGATGAACTCTGTTCTGGATTTCTCAGAATGCAACAATGAAGATGATGATGAACCTTCAGCTTTGGCTTCAGTTTCCTTCACTGACATCCCTGGCCAGGATTTTTGAACTGGAGATCTGGGTCAATGCCAGTATCTCCATTTGTAAAAAGATGTGCTCCTGTACTAGTATCCAAGAATAAATGTTGCCTTCATCTTGGCCTCCAGCTAGTTGTTCCTTCACACACACTCAAAAATGTTGAATCCCACACCCTCATTGACTCCAGTGCTTCAATTAATTGCCTTGATTGGCAATTTGCCTGTAAGCATTGACTCCCGCTTAAGAAACTCACTGAACCAATTCCAGTCCATAATGTGGACCAATCCCTTAACAAATTTGGCACTATCCAACACACCACCACCTTGTTTACCATCATCGGTGGAATAACTCATCAGATCTGCTTCCACATCATGACCTGCAGAAACAAAAATATTATCCTTGGTATGCCCTGGCTCCACAAGGCCAACTCCACCATTGACTGGGACAATCTCCATCTCACCCTCACTGAATCCACTGATGAATCCACAATCCTTTTTGCCTAGAGCAAGAACAATGAACTCCACCATGTCACCTTCTTCAAGAAGGGGTACAAGGAACCTGCCACCCATATCCACCACACAAAAATCCACACTAACTGGAACAAGGGTCTCTATGCCTATCTTACCAGTGACTCTGGATTCTCTGACTCCCCATCCACACCCAAATAGTACACTAAATATGCCATAAAAGTTCTCGGTTGTCAGCAAGTCCTCAAAGGGGACATCTGCTTCCTTGTCAGCCCCACCTCCATCAAAGCCTATACAACTTTGATGGATCTAGCCATCCAATACCTTGCCCAAAAGGCAAAGTTTATGTTACCGAAAGAATATGCCTGATTCTCCTTAGTATTCTCTGAAGTCGAGGCAGAGCACCTTCCACCCTCTCAACCCTACAACCTGTTATGTTTGGCCTTGGTGAGGACAAATGTAGACCTGGCAAGAATTGAGGGCTTCCATTGGTAGACGGTGGATGCAGATTCGAGATGTTACTCAACAAGGATAGGTCTTCCTACACTTCAAAGGTGAAGGACAAGTGGTCAGACAATGACCAAGATGACAAAGGTTATTCCACTAGAAAGGTGGTGGAACAAGTAGCAAGCTACAACAAAGAGAGAGCAAGTGTCCACTCAGAAGTAGGACAAAGTCTTAGAGAGATCTGGAGGGAAGAGGACAAGAGATGTATTGCCAGGGTAAGACTAGCTGAGGATACATTGGTTGTAATGAAGGGTTTATATAAGTAAGACGTGGGAATAATGACTAATCGGATGGAATATGAAAGAAGGGAGAAGAACAATTAGTCATGGGAAAGATGATGTCATATGGAACATCAGAGAATGCTGAGGAACAATGATAGGTAAGCAGAAATGACAAATGATATGATTGTATCAGAAAGTATGTAATTGGGATGACAAATGAGAGATAGGCATAGATACTTAGCTAATCAAGGTTGCTAAATGAAGAGTTCAGCAAAGGGAATGCTGTACATGTTGCAGTGGGGTTGGTCCCTATCTGAAGAAGTCAAGAACAAAGAGAAAAGTGTACAAGGCAAATTAAATTGTAATACAACCACACCATCAATATGAAAGATTCCTTCCAACCAAAAATTGGAAAAATCTACCCACTCTCCACCAATGAAAAGAAGTCCACGGATGACTTTATTGATGAACACCTCAAGTCCAGTAAGATCCAGCCCTCCCAGTCCCTGCAAGCCTCCCCTTTCTTTTTCATCAAAAAGAAGGATGGCAAACTCCAACCTTGCCAAGACTGCTGCTATCTGAATGAACATACTGTTCACAATGGCTACCTGCTCCCATTTATCACCAACCTCATGGACCGTCTCAAAGATGCCACAGTCTTTACCAAATTCAATGTCTATTGGGGTTATAACAATGTACATATCAAGGATGGCAATCAATGGAAAGCCACCTTTATCACTCACCATGGTCTCTTTGAACCAATGGTCATGTTTTTCAGCATGACTAACTCCCCAGCCACATTCCAGCAATTTATGAATGATTCCTTCTAAGATATGATCATGGAAGGATGATTGGTTATCTACATGGATGATCTACTAATCTTCTCTCCCAACCAGAAAACCTATGATGAATGCACCAAACGTGTTCTCGCCCACATAGAGGAACTCCACCTCCACCTCAAACTCGAGAAATGCACTGTTAACACCCCCAAAGTCGAATACCTCAGAATGATCATCAAACCCAGCCAGATCACCATGGACCCTGTCAAACTCAATGGCATTGCCACTTAGCCCATTCCAACCAAGCTTAAGGATATCCACTCCTTTCTCAGATTTGCAAACTTTTACTGCTGATTCATCCCCGACTATTCCACCATTGCCCGACCCTTCCTAGACCTCACAAAGGCATCCAACCCTTGGGATTGGACCCCTAAATGCCAAGCCACCTTTGATCATCTCAAGCGGCTCTTCTATATCAAGCCTGTCTTTGTTATAGTTTGGGCCCGTGTACGCTCTATTTTTCATTTTTACCTTTCGCTCATATGCTTGCATCACTGAGCACCGTTTACCTTAGTCGATTCTTCTCTCAAAGTCACGTGACTCAGTGCACGTGACCGCGGGAATTCTCACGTGACTCGAGGCTAGACTTATGATGTCATCAATGACATCATACCTTGTGTTCCCTTATCTTCTCTCACATTCATCTCCGTCTTTCTTCTTTCGTTCCAGAACATTCTTCGTCCTTATCTTTACCTACCCTAAAGCTAATTCGGACTCAGACACCTGCCCTAAGGTAGTCGCTCATCGTATATAAACCTCTCCTGTAATTCCCTCCTACCTTAGTCCTATTCACTTCGTTCCACCCACCTCAACCGGTGCCTGCAACTCAGTGATACCACTCCTCTCCTCTCTTCTGCCAGCCTAGCCCTCTGCAAAGGGGCCACTTGTATGTTATACCGAATTCTGTCGATTGCTATACCGATCTTTTGCCTGGTCCTCGTTGTGCTTGTCGACGTCGACACTCTCCATCATCGCCTCCTCATTTCCGTGTTCCTGGTAGAACCCGTCATCATTGCAGTCCGCAACAGTCTTGCATCTCCCCAATCTCTCCAAACCCATCGCCATCACCACCAACACCTCCAAATGGGCTACCAGTGGTATTCTTCTTCAAACTGACACTAATGGTGCTTGGCATCCTTGCTCTTACCTCTCCCAGACCTTCTCTACCACTGAGTGGAACTACAACATTCATAATTACAAGCTCCTTGCAATCCTCCACTCCCTGAAATGCTGGTGCCACTACCTCCATGGCTCCCAGCACCCTGTACAGGTCTTCACCAACCATAAGAACCTAACCTACTTCAGGCAGGCTCAGAATCTCAACTGTCACCAAGTCAAGTGGCTTCTCAATCTTCAAGACTTTGATCTCCGGATCACTCACATTCCCAGCAAAGATCTCACTGGTCCTGATGCCCTGTCCCATCACTCTGACCACATCCTCACCTCCAACTCCAACAATGAAGGAGCTGTGCTGCTTCCCCCCTTTGTCTTTATTGATCTTATCAACACCAACCTCACCTCTTGTCTTGCCCACTCCTCTGCCAATAATCCCATCATCCTCATGGCACTCCAAAAGCCTCCAATCATTCTGACCTGGACCTTGCCTTCTCCATCCTGTTCTGTAACTCCTCCCCTAACAATTAGACCTTCTCTAATGGGATCCTCTCCTTCCATGGCTGCACCTATGTCCCACCCAAGGGCTCCCTCTGCCATGATATGGTGGCTGGGTGCTATGACCATGAAATGGCAGGCCACTCCAGGTACCTTAAAACTTGGCAGCTCATTGCTGACCAGTATTGGTGGTCTAATCTTGCACACTTTGTGTGCAAGTATGTCAAGGGCTGTGCCATTTGCCAATGTAACAAGGCAAACACTCATCCTACTGTTCCCCCACTTACCCCTATCCCATCCTCCTGCACTCATCCCTTCCAGCAACTCTCCTACAACCTCATCACCAGTCTTCCATCTTCTATTGGTTTTGATTCCCTGTTGGTCATGGTCAACCATGGGCTTACAAAGGGGGTAATTCTCTGCCCCACTACCTCCACCATCACCACCAAAGACATCACCTCCCTCTTTTTTGATAAGGTCTTCTCCTGTTTCAGCCTCTATGACAAGATCATCTCCAATCACAGTCCACAGTTCGTCTTGGTCTTCTCCAAGGAACTCAGCCATCTCCTCTCCTATGATCTAGCCTTGTCCATGGCCTATCACCCTCAAACTGATGGTGAAACAGAATGTGTCAACCAAGAAGTTGAAATGTATCTTTGGATCTTCTGTGGCAATTCTCCCTCTTCCTGATCCTCTCTCATTCTGCTCGTGGAATTCATGCATAACCACTGGCCCCACTCCATCACCGGCAAATCCCTGTTCTTCCTTATGATGGGCTTTGAACCCCAAGCCCTACCCTCAGTCCTCCCATCAACGGAACTCCCCTCAGTTGAATCCTATTTACAGACCCTCACCACCACTCACAGTGAGGCCCTTGCCACCCACAAGCTTGCCCACCAAACCATGGCAGCTCATTCCCACCAATGTTTCTCCTCATTCTCCCTTGGAGATAAGGTCTGGCTGAAAGGCCACAATCTAAAATGTGTGGTCATCAACCCTAAGTTCACTGTTATATTTGGCCTTGGTGAGGACAAACGTAAACCCAGCGAGAGCTGAAGACTTCTGTTGGATAGATAGTGGGTGCAGATTCAAGATGTCGCTCAACAAGAATAGGTCTTCCTACACTTCAAAGGTGAAGGACAAGCAGTCGGACAATGACTAAGACGACAAAGGTTACTCTGCTTGAAAGGCAGTGGAGCTAGTAGCAAGCTACAATGAGGAAAGAGCAAGCGTCCACTCAGAAGTAGGATGAGGACTTAGAGAGATCCAGAGGGAAAGAGGACAAGGAATATATTGCCAGGATAAGACTAGCTGGGGATACATTGGTTGTAATGAAGGGTTTATATAAGTAAGATGTGGGAATAATGACTAATCGGATGGAATGTGAAAGAAGGAAGAAGAACAATTAGTCATGGGAAAGATGATGTCATATGGAACATCAGAGAACATTGAAGAACAATAAGAGGTAAGTGGAAATGACAAACAATACAACCATATCAGAAAGTATGTAATCAAGATGACAAGTGAGAGATAGGCATGGATACTTAGCTAATCAAGGTTGCTAAGTGAAGAGTACAGTGAAGGGAACACTGTACATGTTGTAGTGGGGTCAGTCCCCATCTGAAGAGGTCAAGAACAAAGAGAAAAGTGTACGAGGTAAAGTAAATTGTAACATTACCCCCTTAGTAACCCTGAAACCCTGAAGAAGGGTAAGGGATGAACTCAGTGAGTCAGAAGTTCACGTAGGAAGGGCTGGGAGATCCGGTGGTGTTGACATAGGCAGCGTCATCCCAGACATCGTTGTCAATCTCCGGTGACACAGGATGTGGGAAAGAGGGGCATCGGTTATGACAACGCAGGGCGGAAGTGTTTGTGGGATGCATACAGTGGGTGTTCCTAGGTGGAGGAACAGGGCGGGGAGCAGATGATTGTGAGGAATGAGAGGAGTGTGTAGAGGTAGATGGGGATGTCAATGGAGGAGCAGGGGTGTGAGGATGACGGAGTGGGCAGTGGTACTGCGGATGACCTGGTTGGGAGCATAGGCAATGGGGACATTGGTACCACTGGCAGTTGGGGTGAGTATGTCCAAGGTGATGGCACTCATAGCAGGTTTCCATGTAGCAGGGATGTCCGGAGGGGAGAGGGGTGTCAATAGGTTCCCCATTGATGGTGCTGTGAAGGCAAATTTCTTGCGCAATGCGAGTGCATTCTTGTGCGACTTTGCTAGGGACTGGGTTTACCGGGCTGCAAGGGGAAGGATCCATTGGTACCCAAGTGGATGGAGCAATATAGGCAGGATGGGAGCAAGGGTCGTCAAGCATTTGTGTTTCATACAAGAAATGGTCGATTTTGTCAAGGAGGCCCAGGAATTCCAATTGGTGAAGGGCAGATAGGATATCTCCCTCAAGGGCACGGTGGATGTTGACTAGAAAGTCCTGTTGATGGCTGAGACTTTGTTCAGAGGAGACAAGGGAGAGGAGATTCCCCATGTGTTTGTTTTGGAGATAAGCTCAATGGAGGTTCCAGAGGGGGGAGGCGACGTTGAAGTGACTGTCGAGGGATGAGAGGAGATGGGGGTAACGGAGGAGGTTTCTCATTCATTGGAAAGAGGGATAGTCAGGGAGGTTTTGTAGACGATGAGTGAATGGAGGGATGAAGATGGCACAAACAGAGATGCAAGGTTCAGCGGTGTTTTCAAGGACTGGTGGGATCCATGGGGTAGGGTTCTCCCAACTGGGGAGTGGGTTATTAGACCAGCCCGGAAATGGGATGGTAGATGAGGGTTCAGGGGGTGGGGACGAAAGACGAGAGAAAAGAGAAACGGGAGGAACAGAAGGTATAGTAATATGAACAGAAGACATAGAGGAGTCAAAGATAGTATTAATGGGAGGAGGAGGAGTAGGAGGATGGGATGAGTTGATGGAGATAGAGTCGGAGGTATTGACAGAGGACATGGTAGTGGAGATAGATTAGGAGGTACAAGGGGAGAAGATGGAGGGATGTCATTTTTTATAATCGACAAGAGTGGACTTTGTATTTTTCAAGTCCCATTCAGGGACCCAGGAATCTTCTTCAGCCGAGTATCCCTTCCATCGGATCAGGAAGGAACAGAAGGATGGAGTTCCACGGTGGTGTAAGATCTTTTCAATCTTGTATTCTTCTTCTTCTTCTATTAGGTCAGGCAGAGGTTGAGGGAAGTTCAGCCCGTGTACGTAGTTTTCACAATAGGGTGATAAAAGAGAAGTGTGGAATGTGTTGTGGATTTTCCACATGGTTGGAAGGTGGAGTTGGTATGTAATTGGAGATAGGACTTTCGTGATAGTGAAGGGTCCTTCTCACTTGGGGGCAAACTTGGGGTTTGCAACAGAGCGTTTTAAGTTTCTGGCTTTGAGCCAGACCTTCTATCCCTTGGTGAAGGGGGTGAAGTTCTGACAGGTGCGGGAGGCCATGACTTGGCGAGCAAGTTCGTGGGTGGCAAGAGCTTCATCTCAGGTGGTGGTGAGGGTCTTGAGTCTAGACTCAACTGCAGGGATAGAAGATGCAGAGATGACTGTGGGAAGGGCACGAGGTTCATACCCCATCATAAGATAGAACAGAGATTGTCCAGTGACAGAGTGGGGGTGGTGATTGTGGGTGAATTCTGCATGGGAGATAGAATCAGCCCATGAGGTGGGATGGTTTCCACAAAAGATACAAAGATAGGTTTCAACCTCTTGGTTGACACGTTCAGTTTCTCCATCAGTTTGGGGGTGGTAGGCTGTGGAGAGGGAGAGGTCATAGTTGAGGAGCTTCCCAAGTTCACGGGCAAATGCGGAGGCGAATTGAGGTCCTTGATCAGAAATGATTTTATCATAAAGACCGAAGTGAAGGTAAACCTTGTGGAAAAAGAGTGCGGCTATGCCTTTGGTGGTGATGGTTTTTTTTGTGGGACAGAGAATCACCCCCTTAGTAAGCCCATAGTCAACCACGACCAGAAGGGCATCAAAGCTGGAGGAGGGAGGAAGGTTGGTGATTAAGTTGCAGGAGACCTGTTAGAAGGGGCGAGAGGCAGAGGAGCGAATAGGGGTGAGTGGGGGAACAGTAGGGTGAGTGTTGGCTTTGTTTTGTTGGCAAGTAGCACAACCTTCAATGTATTTTTGAACAAAGGAGGCCAGGCCAGGCCACCAGAACTCAGCAGAGACAAGCTGACAAGTTTTGAGATAACTGGGGTGACCTGCGGTCTCATGGTCATGGCATCGTTCCAGGATGGAATGACATAGGGTGGGATCATCAGGCACGAAGACACAGTCACGGAATGTGAGGACCCCTCCCTCGTTCTGCCAATCTGAGAGGTGGGAGTGAAGGTAAAGCGGGGTGGAGTCATCCAGGGATTGCAGGGCCATTGCTGCAGTAGGATCAGAGGGGGTGGTAGCTTGGATGCAGTGGGAGAGGTCAGTGCTGATGAGATTGACAAAGAGGGAGTGAGGAAGGAGGGTAACTCCCTCATTATCATCGACAGAGGAGTTAGGGAGGAGGTCAGGGTGACACAAGAGAGCATCAGGACTGGCGAGGAGTTTTCCAGGGATATGGATGATTTTGAGATCAAAGTCAGAGAGGTCAAGGAGCCAGCAAGCTTGGTGACAGTTGAGGACTTGGGGTTGACAAAAGTATGTCAGGTTCTTGTGGTTGGTGAAGATCTGTACTGGGAAGGCGGAGCCATGGAGGTAGTGCCTCCAGGACTTGAGAGCTCGGATGACTGCAAGGAGTTTGCAATTGTAGATGTCATAATTTCATTCCACAGGAGAGAACGATTGAGAGAGGTAGGAACAGGGGTGCCACTTGCCATTGGAGTCGGTTTGGAGTAGGATAGCCCCGGAAGCAAATTTGGAGGTGTCAGTGGCAATGGCAAATGGCGCAGAGAGGTCAGGGAGATGTAGGACAGGTTTTGAGAGGAAGAGCTTTTTCAACTCTTCGAACATGGATTGACACAAGGGGGACCAGGACCAAGGTTGATTTTTCTTGGTAAGGTCAATGAGTGGTCAGGCAATGTTGAAGTAGTCAGGGATGAATCGTCAATAGAAATTGGCAAAGCCGAGAAAAGAGCATATGCTCTTAACAAAGGATGGGGTTGGCCAGGAAGCGATTCCATCAAGCTTGACTGGATCTATAGTGAGTTGACCTGGTTTGACAATCATGCCAAGGTATTCCACCTCTGAGGTGGCAAACTTGCATTTTTCCAGTTTGAGATGCAAGTCAAGTTCCTCCATGCATTGTAGTACACACTTGGTGCATTCAGTGTGGGTATCCTCATTGGGGGAGAAGATCAGGAGGTCATCCATGTAGATGACAAGCCATCCTTCGGTGATCATATCCCTGAAGGAGTCATTCATGAATTGTTAAAAGGTCACTGGGGAATTGCAGAGACCAAAGAACATAACTGTGGGTTCGAAGAGGCCTTTGTGGGTAATAAAGGTGGCCTTCCATTGGTGCCCATCTTTGATACGGACGTTATTGTATCCCCACCATACGTTGAACTTGGTGAAGACCTTGGCATCATGGAGTTTATCGACAAGGTCGGAGACAAGGGGAAGTGGGTAGGCATCCCGAATGGTGTGTTCATTTAAATAACAGTAATCTTGGCAGGGATGGAGTCCTCCATCTTTCTTTTTAACGAAGAAGAAAGGTAAGGCTTGGGGGGAGTTGGAAGGATGAATTTTCCCGGTGGCAAGGTTTTCATCCAGAAAATCCTCAGTAGCTTTGTGTTCATCCAGGGATAGGGGATAGATCTTCCCGATCTTCGGAGTAAAAGTTTCTTTGAGATTGATTTCATGGTTGTAAGGGTGAGATAGGGGTACATGGTCGGTTACTTCCTTGGAGAAGACTGAAGCATATTGCACATATTCCAGGAGAAGGGTGATTTTGGGTTTGGCCTTCTCAGCTGCCATGGCAAGTTCCGTGGCAGTGGTCAGGTGGGTGATGACAGGAGATCCCATAGGGATAAACCAGGAACCACATCAGATGATACGATAGAGGACTCAGTTGTCATTTGCATGGGTGAGGTAGGATTTCTCAGTTTCTATTCCAAGAAAGCTTTCAAGGTGGTAGTTGGTGACGGAGGAGACAAGGATGTGGCGAGGGGGGGTGAGGGAGTTCTTTTCGATACGTAGGGGCAGAGTTGTGGATTTTTGTGTCTTTGGTGAAGGCGGAGTAGAGGAGTTTTGACTTGTCAAAGAATTCATTGATGGAGAGTGTTTGGGTTCTCCAGTCAATGATAGGGTTGGTGTTTTTGAGCCAGGGAAGTCCTAGGAGGACATTGGTTTGGCAGAGGGCCATGACGTGGAAGGTGACTTCTTGGGCAATGCCCTTGATGTTGATAAAGAGGGTGCAGGTAAATCAGATGTCCCTGTTTTTGTTAAAGGAGGCATCAGCATTATGGGCTCAGAGGGGTTTTTCTAGTTTCTTGGTAGGCAGCCTGTTTTTTCAAACAAACTGCCAATCTATGCAGGAGATATCTGCGCCGCTGTCAATCAGGGTGCAGGTGTCGACAGTTTTCATTGTGTGTGAAGGGACAATCAATTGAATAGGGATTTCCATAGACTGAGTTGTAGATCATACTAATACAGGGGCACACAAAGGGGAAGAGGAGACTCGCATCGGTCAAGGTTCTCATTTTAAAAATCCTTGGGAATGAAGGCCACTCGTCAAGTGGTATCTTCATCATCATCATCCTCTATCTCCATGAGTTGGGGAAGGTTGTCATTTTTGATAATGTTGACCTTTTTGGGGACAGTTTTTGAGGATGAGAAGTAGGGGCAAGTGGTGCTGGTATGTCCAGGTTGTTGGCACTGGAAGCAGAGTTTCTTTTCAATGCAACATTTTCATTCATCAGGGGTTGGTTTGGAAACGCAGATAACATCGACATCCATGGCATCTGTGTCATGGGTTTTGGTGGGATGAGAAGAGAGGTTGGAGAACGAGGTGTAAGAGGATTTTTGGGGAAGGCGGTTGCATTGAGTGATTTCGTATACTCACTCATTCTGGGTGTGGAAGTGGGTGGCTTTAGCATACCACTCAGTGATAACGGCAGGGACAGTGTCCATTGACATGATACGATGCATGAGTTCTGGGGGAATACCGGCAGAGTAGTAACTGATGAGGATGTTCTCGTCAGTAATCTTGGACTTGGCTACTGCATGTTGGAATTCTGCAGTGTAGATGGTGAGGGAGGGGAGGTATTTCCCTTTTTCTTGGATGATTCATTTGGTGGAAAGCCAAACAATGGCATTGGTGACAATGTCGGTTCGTTCGAAAGAGGTTTTAAAGTCTTTGACAAAGTCTTTGAACATTCCTAGGGAGACAGTGGTTCCGCTGATGGAAGTGGCACAGCAGGTGGAGGCCCAAGAGAGCGTGGCTCCTTTGGTCATGTATGAGAGGGCAAAGATGACTTTCTTTTCTGCAGTGTCATAGACAAGCTTGTTGATTTCAAGGTATAACTGTACAGTTTGAAGCCAGGTTATGGCTTTCTTAGGTGTCCCGTCATAGTGTTCGGGTGAAGCAATGTGGAGTTCAGTAGGTTTGGTTGCAGAGGACATTGTAAGAGTGGTGGGTCAAGGGGGTACTACCAGGACAGTTGGCAGGGTGAAGATGGGTCAGGTGGCGACCAGAGTGGGGCTAGGTGGCGTGGGGATACGAGGAATTGTCAGTGATGCTGACAACTGATGGCTGAGTTCAAGGGTCGCTTCTTGTTCCTCTCGAGAGGGAAGTGAAGCGTCAAGAGGTTCTTCTTCCTCAGGTTCTGGTAAGGAGGGTTCCAAGGTGGAGTCTGGGTTTCGGAGAGGGTCTCTCTACTGACTAAGTTGAGCATGCAAAGATTCTTGTGAGGGTGAAATAGTGAAGGAGTTACAGCGAAGGTAATCCTAAAAACAGAGCTAGTCTTTTGTTATGTTTGGCCTTGGTGAGGACGAACATAGACCCGGCAAGAACAGAGGACTTCCATTGGTAGATGGTGGGTGCAGATTCAAGACATTGCTCAACATGTTGCGGGCTGCAACAAGGATGAGCTCAATGAGGAATACCGATACAAGAAGGCGGCAAGATACGGTGTCGACGTCGACAAGTATGACGAGGTCGAGGTTGAAAATGGGGACAGCAACGGAGACAATTCAATATAACATATAACAGCCCCTTGACAGAGGGCTAGGCTGGCAGAAGAGAGGAGAGTGGTTCCACTGAGTTGCAGGCACCTGGTGAGGTGGGTGGAACGAAGTGAATAGGACTAAGGTAGGAGGGAATTACAGGGAAGGTATATATACGATGAGTGACTACCTTAGGGCAGGTGTCTGAGTCCGAATTAGCTTTAGGGTAGGTAAAGATAAGAGGACGAAGAATGTTCTGGAACGAAAGAAGAATGATGGAAATGAATGTGCGAAGAGATAAGGAAACATGAGGTATGATGTCATCAATGACATCATAAGTCTGGCCTCGAGTCATGTGAATGTTCCCGTGGTCACGTGCACTGGGTCACGTGACTTTGGAAGAGAAATTGACTAAGTAAATGATGCTCAGTGATGCAAGCATATGAGCGAAGAGTAAAGTGAAAAATAGAGCATATGTGTGCCCAAACTATAACACTACCCCCCATTCACCAGATTCAAGGTCTAACCACAAGTCTGCGAATTTGGTATAGGAGGGCCCAAAGGGAGAAAACAGGGAGAGGAATTGTGTGTCGGAAATGCCTCGGATAGGGCAAGGAGCGGAGGGATGGGAGCAATGAAAGTCGTTGATAGCGTCCTGCGCATGTTGTAAGTTACTGGCCAGTTCCCAGGTGCGATCCACCTCGTCCCATCCTTTCCAATGGATGAGGTACTGTAGCTTTCCTCAAGAAAGCCTGCTAGCGGCAATGAAGTCTACTTCGTATTCTTCATGACGATCTTCCATGACTGTGATGGCGTCAGGTTTAAATACAGGCTGGCCAGCCAGTGGGGCTTTATAGGGTTTTACTCAGGAAACATTAATGGTGGGATGGATGGAGATGGAGGAGGGAAGATGTAGGGTAATGGCGTTGGGGAGGATGGCGGTAATGTGGTAGGGCCCGATGAATTTTTGCATTAATTTTCATGCAGGATACGGTAGTGTGAGGTGGTCGGTGGATAACCAGACCAGGTCACCAACGGCATACGAGGGAGCAACGGAATGTTTAGACTCTTGGTTTTGCACCATCCAGTCTCTGGATTTAGCGAGTGGAGTGACAATTTCGTCCTGAGACTTTGCCATAGAAGAGGTGAATGACCCCCCAGGAGTTGTGGAAGAGGAAGGTTCTACTCCTTGTTGAGGATGATAATTACATGTGACTTGGAAAGGGGTGGCACCAGTGGCCATGGTCAGGGAGGAGTTATGGACGAATTGTGCCATTTTGAGCCAATCGCTCCAAGAGTCTTGTTGTTTTGCGATGTATGCTCTGAGGTATGCCAGTACCTCACGATTAATCTGTTCAGTTTGCCCGTCCGTTTGGGGATGATACACTGTCAACAGTTTCTGTTGGATCCCCAATACTTTGCAAAGTTCCCTGGTGAATTCTGACATGAATTGTGGTCCCCTGTCAGAGACAATAGTGTTAGGAAGTCCGTGTGTACACCAAACGTGGTCTCTAAATAAAAGTGCCAGATCGGTGGAAGAAGTTGTTTTAGTACAAGGAAAAAGAATGATTTCTTTTGAGAAATGATCGACTACGACACCAATGGCATCATATCCTTTGGAGGTAGGAAAACTGGTAATGAAATCGATAGATATATCGACCCATGGGCCAAAAGGAATGAGGAGAGGGATCAATTTTCCTGCCGGTGGCTTTGACGAACCCTTTGTGAGGGAGCACACCTGGCAGTGTTCGATGTAAATAGAAATGTCTTTGGCTGCGCCTGGCCACCAGTAGAACTGTTTAATAGCGCTAATGGTACAATCTCGGCCTGGATGGCCTGCCGTAGGAGAATCATGAAATAAGGAAATAAGTTCGTTGCAAAGAGAAGAGGGCACAAAAATGATGCCATTCGAAGATCGGAAGATTTTGTCCTGAGCATAATATTTGTATTCATTAACAGCGTCAGCGCCTAATTGTTCTGACTCGTTCATTAGTTTGGTTTCAAAATTAGAGTAAAGGGAAGTGGAAGTCATGGCCTTGACTCCTGTGGAGCCAAAACCTTTTTCGTTTCGTTCTGACTCTTCTAGAGTCTTTTCTTCTGTGAGTGTCGGGTTTTCTATTTTTTCAATAATTAGTTGTGCAATATGATCGTGTTTCGAGATATGAAAAGGTGTGTCAGCATGGTTGAACAGGATAACCCCAATTTCTCCCCTATAATCGGTGTCAATGACTCTGGCCATGACGTCAATTTTATGTTTGAAGGTGAGGCCCGAGTGGGGTGCAATCCTGCCATATGTACCAAGAGGAAGTTGGATTTTGACATGGGTGGGAATTAAAAGCTGGTCATGGGCGGGGATGTCAAAATCGGCGGTAGAGTACAGGTCAAAACCTGCCACAGCGGAAGAACCCTTGGTGGGGAGGCATGCATCTGTAGAGGTAAGGGATACGGGGATAGATAAATTAGAGGATCGTAATACAGTGGAAGGAAAGACAGTGATATTTTCATTCAGATTATTGACTGCGTCGCCATGATCAGGTCAGCGAGAAAGCGTGTCGGCACGTCCATTCGTGTTGCTGGGTTTGTAAATTAAGGTGTAGTTGAATTCTTGCAAAAGTTCATGCCAGCAAGCTTGTTGACCGGACAGTGTTTGGGGTTTTTTCCAATATTCGAGGTTTTTGTGATCTGTCCAAATCTCAAAATCAGTTTTTCCAATAAGATAGTGTCGCCACTCCTCAAGAGCGTGTATAATGGCTAACAACTCCTTGTCATAGACCAGGTAGTTGCATTCAGCAGAAGAAAAAGAATGGGAAAGAAAAGCACAGAAGCACCATAAATTATCCTCCCCTTGAACCAATAATACTGCTCCCGTGGCGATATCACTTGCGTCGGTTTCCAACCGCATTGGTCGGGAAGAATCTGGATAAGCCAAAAGGGGTGCTTCAGTAAATTGTTTTTTGAGTGTATCAAACGCGTTTTGTTGCGCCACCCCCCAGGTGTAAGGAACATTTTTCTTGGTGAGGTCGTTGAGGGGGCGAGTGATTTGTCCGAAGTCCTGTATGAAACGTCTATAATAGTTACACAAACCCAGAAATGATTGTAGCTATTTGAGCTTTGTGGGTGCTGGCCATTCCAGAATAGCGTCAACTTTTTTGGTTTGCATAGAGACACCGTCTTTTGAGACATGCATTCCTAAAGTCTACATCATCAGCGTTAAAAATACATTTTTCTGGTTTAGCATAAAGGTCGTTCTCATGCAGGCACTGAAGAACTTCCTTGACTATCTCCATGTGCTCTTCATCTGTTTTCTTGTGAGTGAAGATGCACATGTCGTCGAGGTAGACGATGACAACAGCATACATGTCGTTGAAAATGTCGTTCATCATCTGTTGGAAAGTGGGAGGGGAGTTAGTCATGCCAAAATACATTACTACTGGTTCATAGGCACCCAGAGGGGTAACAAACACCGCTTTCCATTCATCTCCTTCTTTGATGCGGACATTGTTGTATCCCCAATGGAGGTCGAGACAAGCAAACTTGTCGGCACCTTTCAATCAATCTACAAGCAAAGAAATGAGTGGTAAGGGATAAGAATTTTTTACGGTTCCCTCATTTAAATATCGGTAGTCCATGACAAGTTGTTTTTCACCCATCTTTTTTGGAATAAAAAATACTGGAGCCATTTGAGGGGATTTTGATGGGTGAATATAACCCTTTTCTTGTTCACTTGTGATGAAGTTCCAGACTTCTTCGATTTCGGTGTCAGAGAGTGGAATGACTCATCCCTTTTTTGGTACGAAGTCCGTTTTGAGATCAATGGCGTGATCCCAGGGTTTTCTAGTTGGCATCCGTTTAGATTCCTCTTTACTGAAGATGTCAAGGAATTCATGGTATTGTTTGGGTACTTTTTCCGCTAGACCTTCTTCAATGGTTCGTACTGGTACCCATTGCTTTGTTTGGTTGGCTTTGCAATGTTTGGTGCATCTGTTGAAGGTTGCGGTCTTGGCTACCCAATCAATAAGTGGATTATGACGATAAAACCAATCATATCCTAGGATTACTTCATGTGATCCTAGGGTTGCGACTAGCACATCCACACCTTCGGCATGTCCATTATAAGATAAAACAATGGAAATGTACTCATGGATCATTCCATGTTTTGAGGAAGATCCATCCACGTTAGTTACATTCATTGGGTTTGAAAGGGGGTAAGTCGTGATTCCCATTTCTGTTACCCAATGCTTGTCCATGAAGGTTTGAACTGCTCCTGAGTTGAGGAGCGATGAAGTGGTTCGGAAGGTCCATTCTCCCATTTTGGTCTGAAAGAAAACGTTAGTGTCAATGTCAAATTCACCTCCTTGAGAGGCATTGGGTTCTTGATGAGAAAATGTTGCTTGGGGGGATTTGTAGGATGAAATACGAGAAGAACATTCCTTTAAAAGGGAATTAAGCACACTATTTTTCTCCGGTGCCGCGCTCAATTGAGATGCCCTTTCAGAGGTGAGTCCGTACGTAAAATCGTTCAAAGAGGTTTCGACCTCAACTACCTCTTTGTCCATCTCCCCTTTGATAGGTAACATAGTGAAACGATTAAAAGAAGAAGAAAATGGAATAGACAAAGTAAACTTATTGTCCTTAGCCGAATAGGTACCCCCCGGATCTATTTGGCTTGTTCTTTTCCCTTGAGTCCTTCGGCTGCAAGATGCCATGCTCTAGTCATAAACAAATCAAAGTAGTAGGCCTGCACCTCTTCATTTTGCCAGTCTGGTACTGATGAAGTGCAGGAGTGATGTGAGGAGGAGGAGGAGGAGTCGGCCGCGACTGAGGCAATGGCCATAGAAGGAGCGAGCAGGATCTCGCGGTTTTGTCGGGGCAGATAGGAAGTTTTCCCGGTCATGGGATCAAAGGAGGGACGTTGTCAGGGTTTTCTGGGTTCCTTGCAATTTCGAGATATATGGCCCTTTTTACCACAGTTATAGCAGTCCCGATTGTTGACTCGGGGCGGATTTTGAACGGCCTGTATGTCCTGCATCGGGGCTCCTTGACCCAGTTGTGTCCCAACTGCCGTAAACTGTGGTTCTGACCAGTATTGATTGTGAGGGATGAAGCCCGACTTGCTTCACTCCAACTTGATCCAATGGAACAACTTCCCGATCTCGATTGTGGTATCTTCCCACGTTTCAAGATCTTCCTTTATTGCCGGTTGTCGAAGGCAGACTTGCAAGTAAATATTGTAGTCGATGCTTTCTTTATATAGCTGAAGCGCGATCCCCAGCTCCATCTCTGTATTGATCTGCAACAAGTTGAACTGCTGTGTGTATACCTCTATGGGGAGGGACCCTTGCTGCAGCACGACCAACTTCTTGTAGGCCTCTACCTTCAACACGTCGATTCAGAAGTGTTTCTTGATGTGCTCCTTGAGCACCTTCCATGTTGGCCAGAGACCCTTAATGGGGTATTGCTCAATTGTTACTCAAGTGAAATCCGCGGCTCTCCCATTCATGCGGAGGAGGACCGTGACCGTCCATTGGTGGTCATTGAGGTTTGCCTGGCAATCGACCCAAGCACCTATTTTAGTCCACCATATGTGGAACTTGTTTCGATTGCCGTCCCAGGTGCCGGGATCGGCGAAAGCCTTGTATGTGTTTGAGAAAGAGGAGGAGGCAGATTGATTTGTGATGAGGGTTTGCATGGCTGCAGCCATCAAGGTCATTTGTTTGGACAAATTGTCCCATAGCTGGTTTCCGGACATCCTTACTGTCTGCTATCTTCCAAGCGGACTCTGGGGATTTACTGGTAACGAGCTGGTTTGACGAGTTGTGCCTGGGGTCAAAGGACATGATGGTCTTCAGGATATTCTTCTATAGGGCGGATGTACTTGGGGTGTCGAGCTCTTTTAACTCAAGGGATTCTCTTCCTTCTTAGGTACAATCTGTTGGTACCTTCAGGTTCAGATGTGTGGTCGTTCGGATCGACCGATGGGGCAGGCGATGGTTGTTGTGGGGGTGTCGGGGTACAGTCTCATACATTGAGACAGTAAAATGCTAGGGTGGTGGCTTCTCTCTGGACTTCAATTCTCTCGAGCCACTTAGTGTGAGTCATAAACAAGGAAGGGGATACGCAACGTGGACCAGCTTCCAGTAGTCCTATTCAAGTGTTGTGGGCTGCAATGAGGACGAGCTCAACGAGGAATACCGACACGAGAAGGCGGCGAGATACTGTTATAGTTCGGATCTGCGTACGCTTTATTTTTCACTTTTTACCTTTCGCTCATATGCTTGCATCACTGAGCAATGTTTACCTTAGTCAAATTTCTCGTTCCAAAGTCATGTGACTCAGAGCATGTGACTGCGGGAACATTCACGTGACTCGAGGCCAGACCTATGATGTCATCGATGACATCATACCTCGTGTCCTCTTATCTTTTCACACGTTCATCTCCGTTTTCCTTCTTTTGTTCCAGAACATTCTTTGCCTCTTATCTTTACCTACCCTAAAGCTAATTCGGACTCAGACACCTGCCCTAAGGTAGTCACTCATCGTATATAAACCTCTCCTGTAATTCCCTCTTACCTTAGTCCTATTCACTTCGTTCCACCCACCTTCACCGGTGCCTGCAACTCAGTGATACCGCTCCCCTTTCCTCTCTGCCAGCTTAGCCCTCTGTCAAGGGGCTGTATATGCTATACCGTCTACTCGCCGTCACCGTACCCGTCTTCAATCTCATCCTTGTTGTCCTCGTCGACGTCGATGTCGTCTACCATCACCTGCTCATATCCGTCTTTCTCGTTGAGCAGATCGTTGTTGCAGCCGGCAACAGATACGGTGTCAACATCGACGAGTATGATGAGGTCAAGGTCAAAAATGGGGACAGCAACGGAGACAATTCAATATAACATATAACAGCCCCTTGACAGAGGGCTAGGCTGGCAGAAGAGAGGAGAGTGGTTCCACTGAGTTGCAGGCACCTGGTGAGGTGGGTGGAACGAAGTGAATAG